>VYZP01027198.1:0-23218 GCA_013400635.1 Hypocryptadius cinnamomeus
CTTTGTTTGCTTTGTGCAGAAATCTTTCTAGATAATGCCAATCCTAGAAATAAATAGCTTCTTTCCTTTTTGCATTTCCTAATTTTATTTTTTTCCCCCTCAAAAAAGTTTGCCTTCTGGCCAAAAGTTTTAGCTGGGGTAGACATGAGTGTAAAACTCATTAAAAGGGGATTTACTAAATAAATGTCAATGGGCTCCTCTAATAAAATTATTCAGGGAGCCCGAGCAGCCCAATTAATGAGAGAACAGAGCAGCTCCTTGCACACAGAAATTTTGTTTTCAGCAGTGGAAGCACAAGATGAAGGTGCCCAATTCTCCCAATTATCTCCAAGGAATTTCCTGAGCTTTGGTTCCTTCACAGGCTGCAATGAGAACTTTGGGGTGGTTTTTATTTCTCATGTCCTGTTTGGGAAATACCAATTCCTGTCCAGGCCCTGCTGGCACATCCCTCACTCTGCATTAGCCTTGATTTTGATTCCTTTAATTCTCCTTGTGTTTTAATTCTCCTTGATTTTAATTCTGGTTTCATTCTTCTTTAAATCTCCTTGATTTTAATTCTGGTTTCATTCTTCTTTAATTCTCCTTGATTTTAATTCTGGTTTCATTCTCCTTGATTTTAATTCTGCTTTCATCCTCCTTTAATTCTCCTTGATTTTAATTCTGGTTTCATTCTCCTTTAGTGCATTCCCAAGGGCCATGGAGAGAGCTGTGTTTTACAAAGCTTTGCCAAGTGATCTTCAAGCAGGACCTTGGACAATGTTGAGTTTTTGCTCTCTTGGAAACATCTCCTTGCCAAGAGCTACCACCAAAATGAATTTACCCAGCAGAAGTCAGAGTATTCAAAATTCAGTCTGTCCCAGTGCTGTGGTGTTGGATTTTGCCCTTTTCTGACGCAGAGATGGGGCAGCTGAGAGGTGTTTTAAATTTTATTTTACTTTTAGTCTTATGACAAGGGTGAGACAATACAGAGGTTACAATTCACGCCATCACAATCAGAAGTTCCCTATTTATTAATAAAAAATTTATTAAAATAATATAAGTGTTTCTTGGCCTATCAGCTTTAGCTACACCATGTTGTAAATGCCTTAAAGTTCATCATTTATGGTGATTTTGGCATTTTCCCCTCAGATCTTTTATTCACTGGTAGTCCCAGGGGGCAAAGCCAAGCCCAGCACATGGAGTTGGTCACTTTTCATGGCTGTGAGTCCTTCCAGGGGCTGTGAGTCCTTCCAGGGGAGATTCCAGCTGGACAATCACAAACCAGCTCCATCACAAGTCTTGCATTCCTCATGACAGACACCTGAAATTTGCATTTTCAAATTCAGCCCCTCAGCCGAAGTCAGCACTGAGTTAAAAAAAAAAATCCCTAAAAATCCTGTGTCTGCTACTTTGAAATTATTTGTAATGGTTTTGCAGCTCTTCAGGATCTATTTTGTTTTAAATGAAATTTGACATTTACATCATATCAATATTTGGTTTTTACACAGCCAGAACTAGAGAAGCTGCAAGCCTCCAATCATCTGTAGAGCAGCAAATTGGAATTATTTATGAGGAAAAAGTGTAATGTTTCATTTTCATATTTTCAATTAAAGTGGATTGAAAGCAAAGCTGTCCAGATCAATCCAGGGAAAAGAAATACACAGACTTGGGTTTAAAAAGCCCTGAAATGAAACCTTTCATTTGTTTTATTCCTTTTTGTGTGTCATAGGGTTTTTTTTACTCCAGTTGAAAATGCAAACAAGGCAAAAAAAACCCCAAACATAACACAAGAAATTGAACTTTTAAATGATGAAAATATTTAGCACCTCTAGCTCAGTGCATCTGCAATGAACGATCCCTTTGGAGAATGAAGGGTGGTTTCCTCCCAATTTCTGCCTCCTGACTCCAGTGTGGAGCAGAGCCCACCCAAAGCTGAGCCCTGCCACACCTCCCCTGTCTCAGCACAGCCCCTTCCCTCCCTTGGCTGCACTTTTTAATTAAAAATCACGCTGGCATTTCAGCAATCCTCTGTTTGCTGGGCTTGGGGAGTTCTGAACCTGCCCTCAAATGTCAGGAGTGCATCCCAGTGTTTAATTCCATATTCTGCTGCACACCCCAGGCCCCTTGGGGCCTAGACCTTGGGTTTATTCCTCACTCCTGGTCCTGCTGCTTCCCACAGACCCAAACTGGCATCGTTCCATCTGTAAACGAGCTGCTAATGCTGGGTTTGAATCTCTCCCTGCTCTGAGTTGCCACACAAATTAATTCACCTGGCTCTGTCCTGGCAAAGTCATCCCCTGGTTGAGGTTTTCATCAGCTGGGGCCTTGCTTGAGCTCCCCTCATCCATAATATATATAATATATAATAGCTATATAATTTATTATAATGAATTTATTCCTACTGAAATCTATAATATATTATAAATATATTATATTATAAATATATTATATTATACTATATATTCTATTATTTCATACTGAAATGTATAATATATAATTTATTCCTACTGAAATAATTTCTTACTTAACACCAAGCACCCATAAATAATGTTTCTCATATTCCTACTAGTATGTCATTTGTATACTAATTTTCCAATAATGCAGACTTGGACTCATTCTTAAAGGGGGAGATGTTGGCTTTAAATTTGGATGTTATTTTTATAATTTGCTCTTAGATTTACCCATAATCATAATTTCACGTTGCTCACTCAGGTTCCCAGCGGTGCTCCTGGATATTTTCCTGCACTTTCAGAGCCACTTTATGATGAAGAGAGAGTCATTAAAATGGATGTTTTGTATTACCCAAGGAGTTCTTCTGGCAAACACTCCCTGTAAAGCTCCAGATTCTCTGCAGGGTCTGTGTAGCAGCTCAAGACTGAGCTCTGCTCCGCATTATTTTATTCTGTAAATCAAAATTTCCCCCTGTAGTGCATAATCACAGCTAATCTCATGAATTCATTTAAAGAATCACCACAGCCCAGATTTTGCCAGGCACTGTGGAGTTCCTGCTGTTTTAACTTGTCACATTTACTTTATTTGCTTTCTAACTGGTTAATGTCAAAAAAATGTTGGTTTTTTTTTCCACTGAGTCAATGAAACTCTTTTTTCCCCTGGAACAAATGAAAAATTCACACAAATTTTGCAAATTAAATATTTTTAAGCATGTTTGGGAACATTTATCAGGTTGCTTTCAATCCTTTTATTCCCTCTTCATTAACTGTGCAAATTGGTCTGGTTTGTTTACACAAGTTATTTTTTGAGCTTTTTTGTCAGTAAAATTCCTCAACTACTCATTCACTATTCCCGCAAATACCACTTTAGAGCTACCCAGCAGAAAGTTACTGATCTTTGATCAATAATAGAAAAAAATTAATAATTTCAGCAAAGAATAACTTAAGAAATATGTTATAAATCATCTAAAACTAGAGATGCTTTGGCAGAGAAAAAATCAAGGGAGGCTGTGCTATGCAAAGAAAGAAATTTTACATCCTCTCTTCCCTTCTAGACAAATTTTAATAAACTTTTGAGGTGTTTGCCTCAGTTTTGAATATGAACCTTTGTTCATTTTGCACATCCCCCTGAAGGTGGACACTGAGCTCAATTAAATCACCAGATTTGACTTGGTGAAGGCAGGGTGGGGACTCCCCCCAGCCACGAAGATAATTCACATTATCATTAGCAAATATTTGTGTTCAGGAGGGAGAAAAGAACTTCTGGAATTTTTGCCTCTGTTCTGAAACGCTCTGGGCAGGAGGAAGGGGAGCAGAGGGAGGGAAAAGCAAAAGGTAAAGAAGGAAAAATAGGGAAAGGAAGGGAATGCTGAAGGCAGACTTGTTGAAATGCACACTTGATCTCTCCAAAACCTGCAGCTCCGGGGAGTTCATTCTGTCACTCACAGAGATGCAGCTGCAAGCCCCAAAGGTCAGAGACTCTCTCCTCCAAAGAGGCATTTATGAGCTTTTAAGTGTAAGGAGAGAAAAATGCTTTTATTAGAGGGAGGCTGCCAGGAGGGGAATTGGTTCAGACACAGCAAATCCTCCCCTCTCTGGGAAGCCCAATTATCTTGAGAGAAATGGTTCAAGAAATAACTGAGCAGTGGGGTTGGAAGGGAGAGAGGTGGGCAGAGCTCCTGAGGGATCTGCCTTGGGCAGACTGGGATGGGAACCCCGGGAGGAGCAGGAGCAGCCCTGCAGGACTCGGTGCTGCTGCAGATTTATTTGGCACAGCATCCCCGTGTTTCCAGCTGATAATAAGATGTATTGTTACAGCTCCTGGCTCAGAATTGAATCCTGAACTGTTTCTGCAGCAGGGCTGAAGGCAGATCTATACATCTAACAAAGAAGCAGTTCGTTTTTTCCTCAAGCTTTGCTGAAGTTATAGTATTGCCAATTTGTTCCTGAACTGCCTTCCCCGAGAGGGGGATTAATGGGCTGGCAGCACAGGGGGCTGTAAATACTCTCAGTGGCAGAAGACACCTTTAGCCTGATTTCTTGGAGGTGTTTTGCCACAATTTCAGAATTTCCACTGACCAGAGACCCCCTGGGTGAGCCCACAATCCAAACAGCAAAATAGCAAAATCTCTGCAAAACAGCAGAAATGTGGGGGAAGGGTGGAGATTCAAAATGCTGCCAGGACAAAGCCTGAGAAGAGAGAAAATAATAATTTTTTAAATATATTATTTTTAAAAAATAAATAATTAATTTTTTTGCTTTGAGCTGAGCAATAAATCTCCAGGGCAGTAATGGCCCTCCCCTGGCACTCACTGTTGATGAAGTTTTCCCAAGTTTCCCCTCTGATCCTTGAGGAGTTTCCTGGTGCTCTGACACTGCTCAGGCTGGGCCATCCAATATCAGCTGTGAATGGTGGCTGAGAGGAATTTGAGCTCAGCTGATTACTGGTGTGCTAATTAGGAGCGTCACTTCTGCAGGGAGCAGAGAGCTGTGTGACCCTGACAGCAAACCCAAAACACTGCGGGCTCAGCCAGCCCCAGGATCTGATCTCATCTGAGCAGGAGGGGTGCAGAGGGATTCAATCCATGAAAGTCCATCCAGAGCCACTGCTTTGGGCTGGGATTCACAGCAAATATTGATCCTGCTTGGAGAACTCAAAACAAGAGAGGAAAAGCCAGGGAGAGCTGACCTTGGACCCCCAGGGGCTTTGTGAACTTCTCTCTGAATAGTGCAATAAAGTGAATGTTTCTTTGGACAGGAAACAGGTGAGCTTCTTTTTAACCTCTAGGAGACCTTTTAAGCTCAGGGATTATTTTGGAAGCAGGGGAAGCACAACAAAATCAAAAAGCTTTTGCAGCCAACCTGCTGAAACATCAAATTGCTGCTTCTCACTCCTGCAATGTGTGAGTGAGGCAGGCTCTCAGCTGCCAGGGAGAAATGATTCCTTAACAGCTGAAATATTCTCAATCCTCAGTTTATTCTGTTTCTGAATGTTTGTGTTTGAAATAAATAAATGAAGTAGCTGCATAGTTAGAACTTTGACTGGATCTGTGTAGCCACGACACAAAGTTCTGAACAGAAATGGCCTTTTCAAGGGGGAGGGAAAGGCAAAGATGATTTCTGTCTCTTGTGGCAGAATTAGGTCCAAGTACATTTCCATCCCTCCTCCAGCTAAGGAGTTTTAGCTTCCCATGGAGTTAGAAGACATTTCCATCCTGAACAACAAACTCTGCTCCAGAAGATGTGAAGAGCCAGGCAGTGCTCTGCAGGCCTGATAACAAATAAAATTACAAACTGGTTACAACCAAATGCTCACAAAGTCCAAGCAGCAGCTTGTCAGAGGGAATTTCCCTCCCTGGGTGTTCCAGGTACAGGCTCATCCCCTTCCTGTAGGGAAATGTTTATTTTCTTCCTCTCCACGAATGGTTTTTGGGGCTGAAACTTGGTAAATATCAGTGGAGCTGCGTGCTGTGGGTTTGGCAGGGTGCTAAGGAATGGTTCAGGGTGGCAGAGGGGTGGATGGTGGATGGGGAGAGCTGGAGCTGTCACCCAGTTTATTGCTGTGCCTGCCACTGCCAGATGTCCCCACGCTGAGTGGGACAGCAGATCCTGGCAGGTGCTTGTGTTCCCTTGCTCAGGACTTGAAATGAAAGCTGTAGTGGAGTTTCTCTCCCCATTCCCCCCCAGAGTTTGCATTTTTTCCCCATTTCTTGCCTTTCCATAAGCAAGGATATCATCTGGACGTGGGACACTCGTGGGTTGGGCTCTGGGCAGGATTTTTGTTCCATAACCCCAGAGGTCCCCTGGTGTCACCCAGACCCCAGATGGATTTCTCAGCCTCCTGAGGTGCCAGGGAGGAATTTGCCTTGAAGCAAAGAAGGAATTCCTTCCCAGGGAAGGAATTTGCCTTGAAGCAAAGAAGGAATTCCTTCCCAGGGAAGGAATTTGCCTTGAAGCCAGGAGCAGCCACCACCCCCTGCATCCCCAGGATGGTTTGGGGTGGAAGGTAGATCAGAGCTCTCCCATTCCCACCCCAGGATGGCAGGGACACCTCCCACTGTGCCAGGCTGCTCCAGGCTGCTCCAACCCGGCCTTGGTGCCTTCTGCTCCTCCATCCACCCTTCCCCACCCTTGGGGAAAACTCCTTGACCATTCAGAAGTGTGATTTGTGCTGTGTAGGCAGGCTGGGCAGGAGTGATCCCGTCACCCCTGCTCCTCAGGGATGCTCTGATCTGAGGAGCTGCACACTGGGAGCTGAGAGAGACAACAATTACCAACAATCACAATTACCTGGAATTCCAGGGATAATCCCACAGAGTGGCAACTTCTCAGCATCCAAAGCATTGCTATGAATGGAAGGAATGCAGTGAAATGGTGAAGAGTCTGTGTAAATAAAGAATCATTTAAGCACCGAGGCAGGAGTGCCAGCCTTGCTGGGAAATGTTTGCTTTATTAAAAGTTGCTGCTGGAGGGTGTCAGCACTGGCAAAGAGGCTTTAAACATCCCTAAAGTGAGAGCAGGGGCAGCAGCAGTTATTGATTCTTCACTAGCGTGTTTTAATGGGTTTTGAAAGATATTAGTCGAATTTTAACTAAGATTCCTTCATATCTGTTGGGTTTTTATTGGACCATATAATTTTTTTTGTATATAATTCAAAGGAGAGTTTTTTAACAGTTAGTTAAGAACTTCCCTATATATCCAACTGGATTTATTTTTAATTATTTTTATCATGCAAGCTTTAATTCTATTTTAAACTTAATCTCCATGTAAAAAAACCCCATATTTTTAGTTGTTTTTTTTCTCTCTCAAGTGCAAGTTCCCATTTGTGGATTTTATATAATCAATGGGATGATCAGGACCGTCTGTGTGTTCTCTATTATTGATTTGAGGTTCTATTTTCCTTCAGACAGCCCTGAAGCTGTTTTATTTCCCTGCTCTGTGTCTGTTGCCATGATTGTTCTCCCAAATCACTGTTTTCAGAGTGCACACTTCACCAATATAATCTCAAAGACAGCATTTTGTTCACTGCCTCAAGTATGAAGCACTTTACCCTAAAAACATTCCCAATTCAACGATTGTTCAGATGGAGGGTCAGAGGAGCAGAGTATGATGAGACCAAAAGAAAAAATATCTGAATATTTGCACCCTCAGAAAGAAGCATCAGAAACACTTGCAGATGTTGCTGCACAATAAATCACTTGAAAGGAACTTTACTGAGGAAATTATGACCAGTCCCAACAGGGAACAGCAGAGGTTCTCTGTGTAAATATTTGTCTTGCTACTTATTCCTCCAGTCTGGTTTTTCTGTGATTTATGGGTTCTGTTCATTTGATTTCTGAGCATTTAATAGATGAGATTTTGTGTGTCCTGCACTGAGTAGTCCCTAATCAGCTGTAAGAGTGAGAACAGAGTGAAAACTGTGTGAAAACAGCCCTTTCTTCCTCAAACTGCTGCTGGCAAGGGCAGGGAGATTTTAATTCTGGTTTTTACTTAAAGCACAGCTGGATGCAGAACTGGAAATACGTCATTTTAGTGAAGTCAATATCCAGTTTAACAACAGAGAGTAATCTTGGCAGCACAATGATTGCCACTGAAGGGAGCGAACATTTCACTTGGTGCAAGGAGTCAGCTTTGCCTGGCCTGCAATTGCTCCTGCTCAGCTGCAATGTTGGAGGTCAAACAGCTCAAAAAACTCAGTGGGATTCCTCAAAAGCATCTCCTGGAGCTCCTTGCTGTGGTTTGGAGGGAGCTTGGCTGGCTGGAGCAGAGGGCTCAGGGCTGGAGGTGTTGGAGGAGTCAGCTGGAGGCTCTGAGCTGGGATTTTGTGGATGAAGTCAGCTCAGCTCAGAGCTGGGACTCTCATTTTACAGGAAATTTTACAGGAAAAGGCTCTCTGGGAATGGCTTGTGTTGCATTCAGAGTTCCAAGGATCAGCACTGATCCTTGGCAGCATTCTGAAGGAACAGAGAGCAGCATTAAACCCAAACAAAAAAGGGACCTTGCAACATCCATGAAGAGTCTGAGAAACAGAGCAAGTTTAACAAAGATTTTTCTGGCTGGAAACAGCAGCATTTGGACAGCTCCAGGCTGCAAACAACCCCACCCCAGGCGAAATGAATGCACACAACTGATCCCTTTTCCAGCCCATAAATCCAAGGTGACCCTGACTGAAGTTTTCCCCTGCTTTAATCAAGAGCTCCCCGTGCTCTTGTGCTGGTTTGCATTTATCCTGAGCAAAGAGTAAGGAATAAACTGGGATTTTGCAGAAGGTGTTTGCAGGCAGCACCAGGAGCACGGGCAGGCTGGGGAGATGCTGTCAGTGATGTTTTGGGTTTAGGGCAGGGGAGAAGCCAGGCTGGGCTCCCCAAGGGCCAGGAATTTCCCCTGCTGGCACCTGGGGTTTTGGAGGCTGTGCCCTGCTGATCCTTTGGTGGGAATGAACCCAAAAATTCCTGTATCAATTCGCTGGGACCTGACAGAATCATTCCTAAATCCTGGACAATTTCATCCAGACTTGGATTACAGAAATGGAGCTCCATGTGAGGATTTAAAATGTCATTTAACAGCTTGATTATCACTTCGTATTCCCTAGGACTGCATTCAGTGAGATATTCATGATACATTCTCAGAACCAACCCCAGAAATTTGTTGCTATTCTTTCCTGCTGCTTCTGTTCTGAAAGAGGTTAAATTTTAGGTGTTATGGCAGTTTGGGAGGGAAAAAAAAAAAAAGCAGTTTATAAGTGCTGTGCTAAAAGCAATAACATTTGATTTGCAATAAAGTATATTGTGTGAAAGTTTCTGTATTATTGGATTCCAGCCCCTGCATTAGTGACTATTCACCTCATCTTTCCCACCCTATAGGGAAAAATCATTGACAATTGAAGTGTTTTGATTTGTGCTGTTTAGGCAGTCTGGGCAGGAATGCTTTGAGCACAGGGTGGTTGTGCTGCCTGATGTCCTCAGGAAAAAAAAATCTGCTCTGGGAGAGAGGGGACTGAACTTTCCTTTGCTTTAAAGTCTGTTTGTGAACATATTTTATGTTCTGTTTATGAACAGATTTTTTATAGAGTCTCACAATTCAATAGTGTGGCCCAACTCACACCCTTTAAATCTGTCTAATAAGTAAATTTAATGAATTTAACACAAATTTAGCAAGGAAAAAGCTGTATTTATTACTGTGATTAATAGGCTCCAGTGATACAAACAGGTCTGTCAGTCACAGCACTCAATCTGTGCATGTAAAATTTCAGTTTTATTTACTGCTATTTCAATATTTTTGCCACATGTTTCAAACTCCTGAGGCACAAAAAGTGTGAAGTTTGCACGACCTTTTAAAATAATTGCATTATCCCGAGGTAAGAGGTTGTAGGACAGGCATCTCCAGAAGGAATTACTTCCATCCCAAAAGAATATGGAAAAATCTCCCTCTAGAAATGGTTTTTTTCCTTTCTCCATTGACTGTAGAGCATCTTCCCTCTGCTCTGTGCTTTTCTTCAGTGGTCAAAGTGACTGAATTAAGGAAAACAGTAAATTCCCACGTGATTTTTCTTCTCTTTCCCAGAAGTATTTAGGATTTAACGTGTTTTTAGCAGGCTCTGCAGGCAGCTGAAACTGGATTGTTAGGGCTCCACACTGGTGCTCTTTGACACCCCTAAAACACCTCTAATAACCTGCCCCAAAGCAAAATTCACTGCATTAAAACCAAAGCTTTGAATGCAGGATGGGCAGGAAATCTGTGCCCAGTTTGGCCAGACTGAGAGACACCAGCTCCTTCCCTGCCCACCAACCCCAGAGATGCTTCAGAGATGTTAAAATTAAAAATTTTCCACGTTGGCCTTTTTCTCACCCTGTTCCCCCTAAAATTTCAACCAAATTATCAAGGATTTGTGGTTCCCTTTGGGAAAATGTGGGGAATTCTGGCAATGTGGGGCAGCTCCCTGTACCCTGTGTACACCTGATTTTCCTCTGCTGCCTGATTTGGAATCTTGAGTGTTTTTACTCCCAAAATTCAATCACTCTCAACAGCTGCAGGGGGTTTTCACCTCAATATTTGCTTTGCTTCCTCGGACTAATTCTCCAAACTCCCTCCAAACTCTCCAGTATTTTAACAAGATCTATCTACTCTAAATCTGCCTCCCTTTGTTCACCCTCGTTACTCATCCCCAATTAGCAAATTGTGCTAAATAACATTGATCTTCCCCAGCCCTAATGCTGAAAAGAGCCTTGAAGAATATTTCCCCCTGCAAATTCCGTTTCCTGGAACTCAAAGTGACAAAAAGAAAGTTGTGCTGCACTCTGGGGACGTGAATGAAGAAATATTTGATGAAATAAAAACTTACACTTTAATGGGTTCCTGAGGAAAGAACGTTTCACAATGGGAATTCTTTTATCCTGCCATGGTGACAGAGAAAATGGGATCATGGGATTTTCAGAATTAAGGAAAATACAATAAAGCAATGTTTTTATTTCCAAAGCTTTAGATTATGCACAAGTGATTCTGAAAGCATGTCCCAAGCAATTTGAATAAGTTATGAAGTCAAATCCATAAATAAACTTCTTTTCCAAGACAGAATCACTGGCTGCTCAGAACATGAAGAGTTTAATTGACACGACCTTGAACACCCATATATGAATATGTGGAGAAATGATCAGTAAGAAAGCAGAGAACTTTAATTTTCTCCCTTTTTTTTTTTTTTTTTTACTCTAGCAAGGCTGTATTGAAATCAAGCAATCAATTTGCACACTGAGAAATAAAGAAATATTCCTGAATAAAAAGCATCAGCCAGTGGGGCAGAAGGGTTGACCTGAGGTTATTTACCCTTCCCATGCTGGCTGAGATAATTGCAGCAATTGCACAGCTCATTTTCATACAAAAGCATGCAAAGTGCTTGAATTCAGTTTAATCTGCAAGAAACAACAAAGCTTTTTAGGCAAGCAGCTTTTATTCCACCACCAACCTGTAAAACAGAAAGCACTGAAGAGCTGCCAGGTGGATGCAGTGAGGAGCTCATCATTGGCTCAGGTACAAAAATAAAAGACATTTAAAGAAAAAAAATTCTCCAGGATGCGCTGGAAAATCAGAATTTCTGTATCAGGCTCGGTTTTCAGGCCAGTGGGATCACACAGAGAGCAAACCCTTAATTTTGGATGGAATCAGAGAGCACTTCAGGTGAGGACAGGAGTGTCAGTGTTTAAGAAAGAACCAAAGGATTTCTTCTGTCCTGGGGTACTGATCCATTACAGAAAGGAAGATGTTTCACTGAGATGGAATTGTAATCACTCCATGATTTCTTTTCAGTCTTCCAAGTGCTTTCTTCTTCCCTGTTTTTAAGCAGTTTAATTTAGAATGCAATTACCACAAACACAGATAACAGAAAGAACAGGTATTTCTCCTATTCTCACTGAGTTTGTTTTAAATGAACACCATTTAATCTGTATTTTCCTGTTTAGATTTTCCTCTCTGAGAAGTTTAACAGAAAATGCTGTTTATTATTTATGAGGTTTCTTTCCTTTTGCTGACAGACAGCTGGGGAGAAGGTGCCATTTTTTATTGGCTTTGGAAGATGAAATATGAAACAAGTGCTGGCTCATCCTTGAGCTTCCCACCTGACCTCTGCTCAATCGTTAGATGTCAGCAAGTTAAAATAAATAATATAAAATACATCACATAATTAGACAAATTTGTCAAACCAGCCTTGTTGACTAATAAAAGGACAAACTCTTCCTGACACAAATCAAATCCTGAAGCCATGAAATCCTGAAGTGTAAATCCTGGAGTCCTTGGGAAGGGTTGTGTGGAAGAGGAATTTATTTGGGATTTTTTTTTTGCTCAGGGGACAAGCAAAGGGACTTCACAGGAATTACTGGTGTGTGTTTTATGTCTGGTAGGCGAAAAACAGAGGAAAATTACAAATATTAGCTATTCATTTAAAAGAAGATGGATCTTCTGGAGAAGATTATCAATCTGATTGAAAACCTGCATTAGAAA
Source organism: Hypocryptadius cinnamomeus (assembly GCA_013400635.1). NCBI lineage: Eukaryota > Metazoa > Chordata > Aves > Passeriformes > Zosteropidae > Hypocryptadius > Hypocryptadius cinnamomeus. The sequence continues at coordinate 12,420 of VYZP01027198.1, forward strand.
TATTGAAAGTTCTGTCTTTTCGGTGGATCTTCAGGAAGCAGAGACAGAAAAACAGTTTTAAAAGCTGGAATTTGGCCAGTTTTGATATCCCCATGTCTTGGTGCACAGATGGTTGGAGCTGGGATTGTTGTTGAAGGTGCAAATTGTCTTGGGGATTGAAATGCTCCTTGAAACATCCCCTTCAATGGGAAAAGAGCACTTGAAGCAAAATTATTTTGGGGGATATGATGTGATTTTTCAAAGAGCTGAGTCGGTGCTAATGACTCTGGGGCTTAAAGCTCTCCTGAGTGAATGTGACCTCCTGGAAAAGCTGAAATGGAAACTTTTCCCTCTCCCTCAGAACCAGAGCGTGAGCCAGGCTGGAAATGTCAGCTCCTCTGAGCTGAAGGAAGAAAAAGGCAATTGGGTGATTTAACTGGTCTCAGATTTTTTTACTGGCTCAGGTCTTAAACCTTTTAAGTGAAACTGGAGCAGCTTGATGGTGTTGCAGGAAACCAAAATGGAACTTGTCAGGCTGACTGGCTTGAGCATGAAATTGTGTTTAAGGGCTCTAAACAAAACTTCAGACTTGGAGAAAATTCCCATCTGAGTTAGCTCAAAGCAAAAGCAAATGTTACCTATTTTAAGATGTGGGTAAGGGATATTCTAGTCACACCCCAGTGTTAAAACACACTTTGTAAAAATTTGGTTTCAGGAGAAGGGAGTAAGAGAAGTGCTGAAATTGCAGAGGTCTGCCAAATGCAGGCTGTATTTTCTGGGTGATGTCTTTGCTTCAGATCAGTCCAAATTTAAAATCACTGCATGAGAACAATGAAAATATCTGATTTTCTTAACCATAGCATAGGATGTTAAAGATCATCTAGTTCCAGACAAAAGTCTTTTATACACACAAAATTCAATTCACAGCCCAGAAAAATTCTGGTTTTTTTCCATTTCCCTGCCTGGAAAGGCTGGGCAAGGAGTCGCTGCCCTTGGCAATATTCAGGGATCCTTTTTCATATTAAACAACAACCTTGGTTTTCAGTGTCTTAAATGCACAGATTTTCCAGTAAAATTAACCTTCTCTCCAAAGATTTCAACATTTTTCCTTGGCGCTTCTGTGTTCCCCAGTTTCCATTTTAAGGAGCACCAGGGCAGATGACGGAGTGAATTTGGTGATGATTTCATCATCCTGCTCAAAGCAGTGCCACTCCACATGGGCTGGCAACAAATGAGTGACACAAACCAGGGTCACTTTGGGCTTCAGTGAACCCAAATTGCCAATTTTCACCTTTCCAAGAGCAAATGAATGTGATCTCTGTGCACCTGACATGTTAAAATAATTAAAAAATAAAAAAGAATATTCTGAAGTGGGATGAAAAAATCTCCTTTCCAGCCCAAAGCCGTGCTCCTTTTACCTCAGAATGTTTTCAGAAGGGTTGAGTTCTGTTTGATATTTGGATGAAATGTGGCTGCAATGAGATGGGGAGCACAACTTCAAATGCAGTGAATCCAAGCTCTCACAAAGAGCTCCTCCACTGCCACAAGAGCCTCTCTCTGCCCTGACCAAAGGAAAAGTGTTTGACAGGGAAAGATTTATTAATAAAATCTTTGTTCATCTGTAAAGCCACGCTCTGCCAGCACACTCCTAATTAACAAGGCACCACTTTGATTTTTCTGGCTCGGGCAGAAGAGAAAGGAAAAATAATTTCCCAATATTTGATGGAACCTTGGGAGTGGTTTTAACTTTCCTGATGTCAGGTTTCTGGTAGGGCTTCCAGGCTGTCTTGATCCAAACTCTCTTTTACATTTCCTCTCTGGAAAAAGGGCAGACACTGCCCCACTTTCCCAGCTCAGCCAGCAGAGATGGAGGCACCTTTTCCTTTTGCTTTTTCCTTTTCCTCCCTCGAGGTGTCCAGGGAAAAACTGGATGTAGCACTCAGAGCTCTGGGCTGGGCTGTAGAGAATTCTATGGACAATAAATATTTATTTAGGTGATGGAGACCAAATTCTTCAAGGTCCTTTCCAAACTTAGGCTGAAGAGAGTCAGAACAGGAAAAAGCTTTTGGAGGAATAAGCCACGAACCCAAATCCAACAAGGAAAAGGGTTCAAAGCAGGGCTTGGATCAGCAAAGAACAAAGCCATGGATTAGTTGTAACACAAATAAACAGAGTTCAAAGGCTTGGGATGGCTGTGGGTAGCTCAGCTGATCACTGGAGCTGATTTAACATGAGAAGAAATAATAATTCTTCTGGCCTCAAACTGAGGGTGCTGCTCTGAAAGGCAAATCCCAGTGCTCTGGCAGAGGACCCCCAGCACTGGAGGTGCTTTGCTGCCCAAAAACCCCAGATTTTCCCTTTCTGGGCTGTGTCTTGCAGCAATGGGTTGGTATTTCTCAATTATTGGGTTGCTAGGGAGAACACAGGTCTGGAAAGCTTTGAATAGGTGGAGGAAATGTTGGATGGGAACAAAATGAAAACTGGAGGAACAAAGAAATGCCAAGGAAAAATGTGGAGGTGGAGCAAAGGTTGGATGTCCTGGAGAAAAGGTGGGCTGGGGCAGGGAGGAGAAGGTGCTGAGTTAAACCCCAAAAGGTGGCACTGCCAGTGAGAGTGGATATTTGGGGTGAAAGAAGAGCAATCTTGGTTTGTGTGTGTAGCTGTTCCTGCTGTTTGCTCACAGACAGTTTCAGCCTTCTTCCTGTCCTGCCAGATGTGCAGCCATGGCATTAACAAAATCCGAATTATTCCCCCTTCCTGCCTGTGGAGCCATTTGTTTCCATGAACTTTGAGGCAAAAAGCTGGAAAAAGCAGGTTTTGATTTCCCTAAATCCAGGAGGATGCTCAAACTCTCTTAGACACCCTGCCCAGCTTGAAATGTTTGGAGCCAATGAAGCATTTAAATCTTACAGCCAATTAAGTGTAATTAGTGAATGAAAGGTAACACTTTTCTTCAACAATGTGATGGGTAAATTTAAATTGGGGTTTAAATTAGAAAGTGACACCTACTAACTGTCAGTCAGTGAGGTGTTTATTTGGAGAGTGCTGGCATGAGAGAAAAAATACATTAAAAAAATATATATATAATGCATTGTACTGATGGCTGAAGAGGTTTCTGGATTTTGTACAGAGTGTAAATACACAGCAGGTGAATTGATGAAAAATGAAACAGCAAATTTGCTTCCTAGCAAGTGTCTGCTTCTCTTAATGGGTATTGATAAAAAAAATTCTATTTATTCTACTCTATTAACTACCAAAATTGAACTCTGAGACTAATATTAAAACAAAGAATTAACAGAACGTGGTGGTTTTATAAAATCTTTTATAAAGATTGATTCTAGTTTGAAGAGAAAAGCCTTGGTGCTATCTCCGTGTTTCACCTTCGTGTCCTGCTGAGATGGCTGCACCTGCCTGGGCCTTACCTTCCCAAATTCCACTTTTTATCCAAACTCCCACTGCCAAAACATTTCAACCTCTCCTGTGCTAACCAGACAACTGGGGCTACAACAAACTGCTAAATTAATTTTGGAAACAGTTTTAAGGAACAAATCCATGAGAGAAAACCCCAGTCTGATTACAGATATTGCTCAAGGAAGAAACCAAATTAAAGCCGTTGGATAAATCATTAATTGGGAATCACTTTCTCAGTGCTTGCAACCACCACTCCAGGGTCAAATAGTCTGTAAAACTTCAGAGGGGAGTCACAGCATCTTCCTTTGATTTCTTTAGAAAAAGTTTGAATGATTGCAGGTCATTGGATGCCTCCTTGGAATTATTCCAGTTTCAATTCAAGTTGCAAAAGCAGAGGAATTGAGGGTTATGGAGTGGTTCTCCCACCCTGAGGACGGGGTCCAGAAGGCTTCCAGACTCATCTTGGGTGTGCAGAGCAGCATTTGTCTTTAAAAAAAATTAGATATGTTTTTTAAAAAATGAGATATGTACAAACATGCTGTCTAGGAAACAATTATTATCCTTCTAGGATTTAAGGCACAATCCTCAAGGTTTGTCAGACACTCAGGAGAAAGAGTTGGAGCTGAAATGTGAGAACAAATTGCTGGTATGTGCTGTCCTGAACCTGGGTTAATTGCTGAGCTGTTGGACAGGCTGGGGAAAATACTGGGTACAGATCTCCCCAATTAACCCCTGCTCTGGGAGGGAAACTGCCTGCGAGGGGCAGGGACTCCCCATCCATTAAACAGGGAAATAAAATCCTGAGGAATGTGTCTCGGTTTGAAAGCCAGGTGTGTGCTCAGGAAGGCAGGAGCCTCCCCTGAAATGGGAAATGTAAACCCTCTCCCTCTGAATTGTTATAAATTTGAAATTAAGGGGCTCTCAGGCAAAGATATGGGAGCAGGAATAACAGTTCTTTACTAGGGAAGAAAATAAAAATAAAATAAACAATGCAGCAAAACAAAACAACCCTGCCAGAGTGAGAACANAAACAACCCTGCCAGAGTCAGAAGAGGAGCTGACCCCCTGTGGGTCAGGGTGGTGGCACAGTCCCATCCCATGGTGGCTTAGCCCTCCTGCAGTGCCAGCTGTGGTTCTGCTGGAGCAGGGATCCTGGACAAGGGGGGAGTTTTCCTCTGAAGGGCCAGTGGAAAAGACAGCTGCTCCTCTGGGAATGCAGGGGAGGAGAAAGCTGCTCCTCTGGGAATGAAGTGGGAAAGGCTCTCTTTGGTGTCCCAAACCTCAGATTGTATCCAGGTAGGAATGCTTGGCTCCTCCCCTGGGCGGAGCATCTCCCAATGGGATGATGGAATTTTATCAGCCATGCAGGGACACTCAACAGCCCATTAACAGCAGATAATTAATGGCCCATTAACAGCAGATGTCTCCTTGGACAGAGGATAGGTTGTGGAAGAGATAAAGAAAACTGCCCAAAGAACAGAAAATACCTGCCCCACCTCTGGCAGATGGAAACAGAACACACATTGCCCTGCAATCTGGGACAGAATGCCATAAATCCATAGGGAAAATGGCAAGGCTGAGGGTTAACCAAAACCCTGCAGGATATGAGAGGTGGGTACCAGAAAACAGCACAGGTCTTTTTAGGCCAACCTCTCATTCTCTGAGTAGTTTTGCATACTCAGAAGTTGAGCCTGATCTTTCCACTGAAGAAATTCATATTAATATAAGGGATGTCCATTTTCATCTTTGAAAGCCTTGAAAATCTAAACCAGGCAGGTTCTTTTTCATATATATAGAAAGTTTGTTATGGAAAAAAATTGGAATATTTTCAGAGGAAACTCTCATCCTCTAAATTAACCTGGGGAAGAGAGGGAAAAATATGCTGCTGGGAAAAGCAACTTTGTCTCTTTCTTTTTTTTTTTTTTTTTTTTTAAATTTTTCATATATCTTCTAGCTTTATGCAGAATTTAGTGTTTATTTCAATCAGATTTTGCCATCCTTCTGCCCAACAGATATTCTTCCAGCATTAATGGCACCAAGCTTTTGGTTCCATTAAAAAAAAAAATTAAAATTTAAATTTAAAATGAAAATGAGTGGAGCACTCCTGCACTCCAGTTGAGAGTTCCATTTGCAGGACAGGGTTTTAAGGCCTGTGTGGGTTATAGGATGTAAACAAACATCCTTTTTCTTTATTGCTGACACAAAGCAGTACTTCACTGCCTCTCAGCTCTCCTCCTGCCAGCACAGCAGAGCAATGTTTGAAGCTGAGCTGCCATTTAGGAGAGGTTAAATAACACAGAGCAAAATATTAACCAAGGAGTGACTTCACCCAGGCAACAAAGAGCTGCTGTTCTTCCCTCCTGTCCTTCCAGAGCTGTTATTTGATGGTTCAGCACTAAAACAGTGGGATTTTCCAGGGTTTCATGTTCACTTTTGGGTTTTTAAGACTCTTATTTATACCCTTGTGAGCCATGAGGAAAAAAGACATTTATTCTTTACATTTTTGGTGATGTTCAGACAAGTGTTCCTTATGGAATCAATCCAGTTTTCAAAGGGAAAACACACAATAAGAACTATTTCATGCTGAATAAACAATTTCAATCCAAACACATCAGAAAATATCTCTTTTGATGGAAAATATAATAATAATATAATATAATGATAGAATAAATAATATAATAACATAATAATAAAGATAATAATATAGGGTTTGACCTACAAGGGGTGGCTCCAGCTCTCTTGTCTTTCGTAACCTCTCAGTGATCCCTATTCCAGCCCCAAATCACCTCCATGAAAGTCGGGGATAAAACCTCTGCCAGTCTGTGAAATCTTTATTATTTCTTCTACAATTTCCCTCAAACTGTTCTGCACATCTGCAAGAACTGAATCCACCTTTCACTCTGCAGCTCTGCTTCAGCACATCCCCTGTGCTCTGCAGAAATATTCTGATTAAAAATGAAATAAACCAGCCAAACAAAGCTCTGTGTTCTCAGAGAGACCACGGAGGAAAGGTTTTGTTTATTAGTTTTAAGTTCCATGTAAATTATATAGAGGGATTATATCCAAGAGTCTTAAAATCCTGAATTCTAATGAAGGCCAACCATACTTCATGGGAAAATTAAGACATCAAAAGCTGCCATTTCAGGAGCAGATTTGTAAATATTTTTGATGGTTTCATTAAAACCAGCATAAAATAGCATGGAGAATGAACAAGGAAATATTTACCAAAACATTCAATATACCACATTTCCATAAGCATTAATCCATGTCAAACACAGCCCTTAATTACATAAAAACAACATATTCAGGCAAGCTCTGTGTCATAAATATTTCAAATATTACCTCAGTCTGGTAATACCATTATCCTGAAAGGCTGGCAATGAAAGCACAGCCCACAATATTACAGAGAAAGTTAAAATAATACAATTTTTGTGGGTTTTTACTGCTTCTGAGGAAGCCTTTAGTGTTTGCAGTACTTGAACTTTGAGTACTTGATTCCCCCAGCTCTGATTTTTGCCCATGGGAAGGCAAAACGATTCATTTACAGGAAGTCAGAATGAAACACCCCCCAAATATCCATTTCCCTGTCAAAATGATTTTCTGTGTTCAGAGAACTGGGAGATTTTGGTTGCTCCAAGCTTGTGTTCTCTAAATATTTATCATTATTACTTGTACCATTCCCAAGGATTAGCCAGGCTGTTCCTCACTCTCATCCTCAGCAGCTCCACCTTGGCAGCTCCACTTTGCCTTCCCAATTTGTTCAGGCCAAGATTTAGGACAGACAGGGGCTGGCACTCCATAAATCCTGATTTTAGCAGTGATGAAGTGCCTGGCAGAGCATCCCTGCCCTGCTCCCATCTCCCTGCAGCCTCCCTGGCTCTCCAAAGGGAAGAGGAGCATGGAATGCTCAGTCCCTACAGGAAAATGAGGTTTAAGAAGGAAGTTTTCCCTGTGAGGCGCCGTGACAGGCATTTCCAGGGCTGAGTTACTGCCTCAGAGGGTGGAAAAATCATCTTTGCAATGACTTCCCCACCAAAATGGATCATTTCAGAGTGGATCTGCCTTTCATTGCCCTCTAACAGCAGCAGGGTGAGATTTGCTAATTGGTACATGATGCAGTTTGTCACCTGGTTTTGTTCTGCTGTCACAATTTTTTACCATCAATACCAAGCCATCCAAACACTGGGCCAGGATTGGCTCCAATTAAGTGATGAAAAATGACATTTGTGAAAATGCACAGTGCAAAATCATCCCCATCTATCTGAATACAGCGTTTCTTCCTCTCCCAGACAAGCTAAATTTGAGGGATGGAATGGATGCTCCCAAAATAAATAAATAAAAGCACCAGTGGTGCTCTCACAGAGCAGATAGATGGGTCTGTGTCTGCTCAGCAGGGCAGGGCATGATAAATGCTCCTTTCCTATCATCTGCAAAAATAATGGGACTGCATGGAAGAAAAGAGCTCTGACAGCACGAAATCATCCCCAAGTAAAATGACACCTGGTGTTTTATCAAACTTCTTCTTCAAAATGAGAAGGATTTTGAAAGTGTTTCTCCATTCATGGTTAATGTGGGGGTGTACCTGTATTTATATGAAATTATTTGTATCTATTCATGACATGTTGGTACAAAAATAGTGAGAAATTTTTTGTTGTTGGTAGCTCTGATTATTTCAGCCTAATGTTCACCTGGAGCCTGAACAGAACCTGGATTTAGGGGTGGAATTCTTTGAATGGGTTTCAATCAAAGTACCTAAAAGTGGAACAGAAACAAATTAAAGGGTTGAAAAGGAAATGTGGAATTCAATTTCCTCCCTCCAGCTGCTCCTCCCAGGAGGACAAAGACTGCTCTTGGTCCAGGTTTCAGAGGGAAGGGGGGAAACCTTAGGTTTGAGCAGATCCTGATGGACAGGACAAGGGAAAACCTCCTCAAATCCCACCAGGGGAGGCTCAGGTCGGGTATCAGGAAAAATTCCTGCCCTGAGGAGTGGTGAAACATTGGAACAGACACCCCAGGGCAGGGATGGAGTCCCTGAGGGTCTCAAAAATGAGTGGATGTGAAACTTTTCCTGGATTAAAATATGGGAATTGTCTGGCTCTGTGAGTGTACAAAACCAAACCCCGACAAGAATTGAAACACAAATTTTCCTTCTTCTCCATTCCATCCTGTCCAAACTCAAGTTAAAGCTCTGGAAAAAAGAAATTTTCTTCTGCCTCTTTTTATATTTACGGATGAAACATCCTGAAGAGAAGTCACATTTATTTGCAACTAAAATACCATCTGCTTGTGTGTGAAAAAATTGTGAGTCAGATGGATTTGGGGTTAAAATGCTACAGTTAATGATGGAAAAGTAAAAGAGCAATTTGCATTTAGAACTGGCAGATTTCAGTAGAACTCAATATTTGATTTGATGCCATTTCCTGCGAGTTCAAACGTGGGTTGCTCCAAAATTCAGTGGCATTTGGAGGAAAACTGTTGAGATCCTGCATTTAGGAAGCAGAAAAAAAATGTGGCTGCTAATACACACTGGGAAATTTCCTGTCCTTTCCTCATTCCCACTTCTGTGTCCTTTATCAGTGCCTGCCTACCCTGCCACATAACTCAGCCTAGATTACCCAAACTCTTTTTGAGAAATCAAATTTCGTTTGGATTTTTTTCCCTTTTATTCCATTTAGAAAACGTGGGCTGCACGTGGCCCTGCATTGCAGTTAGGCTGAATTGCTCAGAATCCTTCTCCTTGTTCTTCTGTTCCATGAGAAATATCACTGCTACTTTTCCCAGCCTGCTTTCTTACAGACACACACAGTGCTAGGGTGACAGATAATTTCTTTATGGGAAAATAAAAAGAAAAGTTGCTTCAGTACTTAACAGATGTTCTCATTTCTGTTTAGAACCAAAATCGCTCTGAAGTTGAGAGTTTCCTTTAATTTCTCTGTGTGAAAGTTTCTTGATTGTTTCGATGAATCTTTGATGATTTTTTTTCAGCCATAATTTCTCCAGCTTCCTCAGGTTTTGTTCTTTATTTCTCTTCCCATAATTTCTTCAGATTCCTCAGGTTTTATTCTTTATTTCTCTTGCATAATTTCTCCAGGTTCTCCAGATTTTATTCTTTATTTCTGTTGTCATAATTTCTCCAGCTTCCCCAGATTTTATTCTTTATTTCTCTTGTCATAATTTCTTCAGGTTCCCCAGATTTTATTCTTTATTTCTGTTGCCATTATTTCTCCAGGTTCCTCAGGTTTTAATCTTTATTTCTCCTGCCATGGCCTGGCTCCATCAGCTCTGTTACTCTTTTGTTCCCTGAACGTTTGGCCAGCAGATTCACCTTGCTCCGTGCTGAGATTTGTTCCAGTTCAAGGCCATTTTTCCAACTAAAAAAAGGATTCTTTTGCTGAGCTGCAACATTTTTAGGTGTTTTCTCCCCCAGTTTAACACCCACTGAGGTCCTCTAAGATTTCTCCATCACTTCAGCCCGTGCCAGCTCAGGTGGAACCTCAGGGCTTCTTCCAAAGCACTGAAAATTGGCTTTTCTCAATGAAAAACCCTCTCAGCCACCCCAGAGGCCCTCCAAAGAACAAGCTGGTAGATAAAACCACCCTTAATAAGGTGGCTTTAAAATAATTCATTATTTGAACTCAATTGTGGTGGATATTTTTGAGATGGAAGTTGGAGCCACAGCCCTGGGACCAACTTCCCTGGAACATTAGAGGCATCTCTGGGTTCATTTCCTGCCATCAAAAAGCCAACAGATGAGAACCCAGACAGGTCTAATCAGATTTACAGCTAATATTGGAGATAAATGCATTTTTTAATCTCTCTATACATGGCCAAACCTTCTTTCTTGAGCCTCATGCAACTCCTCTCTGGGAGAAGGCAGCTTTGTTGTTGATTTTTGAGTTGTTTTCTAACTGTGTTGGTGAATTCTCTGGAGTTTTTCCTGCTGATGTGGGAATATTTGCCCAGATTTTTCAGATGTGGGAACTGAAGGCATAAACTAGCAGAAAATGCATGAACCTCATTTATTTGTAAATGAAAAAGTAACTTTTATTTTGAGGGAAAGGGGGGTCGGAAGGGTAGAAAGGTTGGTGGCAGATGTGTTTATAATTGATAATTTTTTAGAATATCAAAAATAATTTGTTTTATACAAGTATTTCCTTCTTTTCCCCACTTAGATTTCATTTCCAAGCACTATCCCTCAAATTTCTATGCTACAGTTCATGGCAAGTGTGCTTTGCCCAAATTCAAAGAAAACTATTTAAAGACACCAGGAGCCGGAGAAGAAGATATTGTCTGGGAAAAGAATGGAAAAAAAAAAATCCCTCTGAGTTTCCTTTTTTTTGCTGGCACCACTCCATGCTGATTCAAAAACCCACATGATTTGAGCCTTCTGTAGCCATCCTTCACTTTTT
>VYZP01027198.1:23282-35785 GCA_013400635.1 Hypocryptadius cinnamomeus
TTTTTTTTCAGAATTTCAGCTCTCAGGGGTTTTTCTCCTTTCCTTTTTTTGCTGCTGTATTCTCCTGCTTCTCTGTGGGTCTGACCTGCCTCGGGAATCACTCAGACTCTGCCACATCCTTTGTTTTGTGTTCCAGCTCCAGCTGAGCAGCAGAACCATCTCCTTCCAAAGCATCCCTGTGGTCCTTTGTAGGCAAGCTGCAGGAATTCCTGGAGAAAATGAATTGTGCACTTTATCTTTAGTATAAAGATATTTATTTCATTGATCTCTGAGGAATGGCGAGCCCTTGATCTCTTCCTGTATCACATTTGTTTAATTAAGATCAATACTCACAAGTCCAACATTTAATACAGGCTCCAAACCTTGTCTGAATTTGGTCCCTGAAAAGTGATTTTGATGTTCATTTTCTGGATTTTCCTTCTAGGAGGGTGTGGTTTAATTGCAACTGAGGAAAAAGCGTTATTTTCTCAATTATTGTTTTATTTTTGTAGATGTAACAATATAGAGCCACCCTAAACATGAAGAATCTTCAGAGTTTGGCCTTGTGAGAAGTCCCTGAAGTTCCCATCTGTGCCAAGTGAAGCTGAAATTTGGTCTAAAACCACTAAAATTGCCTCTTTTTGAAAGGACTGCTCAATCTTTGGCAGAGATTTAGTAATAAAGGAGCTGACACTAAACAGGGCTAAAATTCTCCACAGGTAAAAGCTGCATCTTTCAAAAATAAACTCTCCACTGAATTTGCAGCTGAGGCTGCTTTCACTCAGGGTCAATCCCATATTTTGCTGGGTTTGCACAAGAATAAAATAATGCAAATAAAAGTCTGGCTCCTTCTCCTATCACCTTCCCCAGCCTTGCAGAGCCTCAATAAACTCCCATCTCTATTTTGTTGGAAATTGAATGGTTTCAGAAGGCTTTTACACCATGCCTGGATATTTGGGAAGATTTCCTCTCCCAGCTGCAGCACCCGTGATGAAGCTGTAATTGCCTGTGATCTTCTGCTCCCAAAAATTGGGTTTTCCTAAGGTGGGAGGGGGATAAAACTTCTGTGAAGGACTCAGACTTCAATTCAGCTCAAAAATAGGGAAAAGTGGAGGAGACAGAAAGTGCTCAGCAGGAGGAATATTGCCTTTGGAGAGAAATTCTAAATATTTTCAGTTTGTATTCAGGGGTCAGTCCTTGCTGGCATATTCTGGCACTGGTTTTGGATGAGGTAAAAGGTTTTTTTTCCCAGATGGAAGAGCATGATAAGAAATTCTCTGTGATCTTTGTTGCTGCACCAAAATATAATATTGGAAGGAGCTGCTTGGGTGGGTGGTGGAGTCTCCACTCCATTTTGATCTCCCGGTTTTGCAGTTAAACCACCTTACAGTGACCAAACCAGCCCTTTCTCCAGAGCAGAATTCCTCACCTGCACCTCCCTGCCTGTCAATGCATTTGCTCCAGAACAAGGTCAAGGTGTAAATACCCCTGAGCAGGGTCCTGTGACACGAATTAATGGGGCTGCAGCTCATGGGAACAGGGTGATCTGTGCTTGTGGGGTTGTGGGAGGGAAGTCACCTCTGAAAACTGATTGATCTCAGAGACTCCTTCACAGGACAGTCAGTAAAGCTGTGAGAACGTCAATGTTTAATTCATGGTCACTTCAGATTTATAATGCAGCCCCAATTCCAATCCCTTCTCCAGCCCTGAGCTGAGAACCTGTACAGAGTGGAAGCTCATTCTGAAAAACCCAATGTGAAATGAGATAGTACCCCAACAGGTCTGAATCCATATGCATATAGATTTCTCTGCAGCAGAACTGAGCCAGATTTGATCTAGGGAGGCTGTTTTCAGGCAGGGAATGTGTTTGATAGGGCTGGAGTTTGAGCCAGGTTGTGTGTCTGGTGTCCAATTCTGCAGGCACAGGAGCAGATGACATTGACATCAATGGATACACTCACCAGGGTAAAATTGCTCTGTTTGTGCTGCTGGCTGATCATATCCCTAATTAATGAGCGTGGGCTCGGTGTTTAGTAAATGAAGATGGAACAGCAAATTGCTGTTGATACTGTTATGTCAGGCAGTGGTGTAATTAGTGTTCAAATTCTCATTTTAGTGCTTCATTCAGCTGCTCCTCCCCATGCTAACGAGAGCACAGACAGGATCCCCTGTGCCTGCTGCCTCAGCAGTGATGGACAGCCCCAAGAGCTCCTGGATGAGCTCTTATTTCACCTTCATTTCCTGACAGAGCCCCCTCCAGTGAATCCTGATGCAGGCAAAGCAGGAAAACATTCCTCAACAGCATCTCCTCAACAGCAGCATCTCCTCATCAGCAGCATCTCCTCATCATTTCCTCAGCAGCTTTTCCTCAGAAGCATTTCCTCAGCAGAATTTCCTCATCAGTTTTTCCTCACCAGCATCTCGTCATTAGCTTTTCCTCAGCAGCTTTTCCTCAGCATTTCCTTCTCAGCATTTCCTTCTCAGCAGCATTTCCTCATCAGTTTTTCCTCAGCAGCATTTCCTTTTAGCATCTCCTCAGCAGCATTTCCTCAGCAGCTTTTCCTCAGCATCTCCTCATCAGCATCTCCTCATCAGTTTTTCCTCATCAGCATCTCCTCATCATTTTTTCCCCAGCAGCATCTCCCACCTGGTGTAAGCAGAGCTGATGAACACCACACAACCCATCAGTGCCCACAGAAAGGATCAGTGTTGCACATCCATCCCTAATTACCTGTTCATCTCATCCATGAGTTCCTTCCCTGGCTGCATCCAGTGTCTCCCCTCCTGCCCTGCACACTCCTGTTGTTCTGCTGAGCCATCAGCAGGGACAGAAAGGTGACAAATCCGTGCCCAGAGTGCTCAGGAATGATTGCTGCTCCCCACAGCCCCCATTGCCCATCCATGGCCTTGTCACTGCTCACAGTGTGGGGACAAGCCCTGAGCTCTGCTGCTCTGCAGCCCCCACACGGATCTGCCCTCACCTCCCTCTCCACAGTGTGGGACATGGATTTGCAGAGGTCCCAGCCTGGCAGAAGGCTCACACGGTGTGCATCCATGTGCAAACTCTGAGAGAGGAAATGCTGACTGAGAAATGCCATGGAATAGTGTTGTATTTGTAGGGTGCCCAGACAAAGGAAGGAATGATGAACCTGACTCCATGTTCTCAGAAGGCTAATTTATTATTTTATGATACTATATTATATTAAAGAATACAGAAAGGATACTTACAGAAGGCTAAAAATATAACAATGAAAACTCGTGACTCTCTCCAGAGTCTGACACAGCTTGGCCCTGATTGGCCAAAGAGTCAAAATAACTCACAGCAGAATCCAATGAAACAATCACCTGTGGGTAAACAATCTCCAAACACATTCCAAAGCAGCAAAACACAGGAGAAGCAAATGAGATAAGAATTGTTTTCCTTTTCTCTGAGGCTTCTCAGCTTCCCAGGAGAGAAATCCTGGGCAGAGGGATTTTTCAGAGAATGTGAATGCCACAGAATAGGACAGACGTTGAGAGAGAGACAGCACAGCTTCCCCTGCCACCAACACCAAACTCTATCTCTGGCTGCAAATCCTCTCATCCAGGATGGATTTCTGGCCACAAGCAGTGACAAAACACAGAGGGAAAATCTCCTATGGTGGTGGTGGCCTGTCCTGTCCCTGTGTGTCCCTGCAGCCCCTCTGCTGTCCCTGGCAGTGACACAACAGCTGAACCTGGTTTTGCTCCCAGATGGAGGTGCTGATATCAGACTGTCCTGGGCTGGGCTCTCTTCTCTCTGCACTCACACAGAAGCTCAGCAGGGACAGGGTTTTATCCTGAGATGAAAGAAGGCTTTTTTGTTCCTGTTTTCACTGTGAGGTGAATACAGGCAGGATGTGCAGAGGGCTGGCAGTGGATGAGGAGCTCCTCTCCCCATGCTGTGGCTGCACACAATCATGGAGATCTCTGATAATGGGATGGGGGTGTCCTGCTCCTCTCAAATCTTCCCAATTCCATTTTAATTGCTCAAATATCCCAGGATTTTGCCAGATTATTGCAATGTCAAGGTCCAAATTCATAGTGGAAAGCATAAAAAACATCCAATCCTATCAACAAACCTGTCAAATTATATAGGATTTCACCAACTTAAATGGAGCTAGTGTGATGGAAATACTAAATTACAAACCTGAAATATCATGTTTGAATTAACTGAGGGGCATCAGCATTGCAAAAGACCCCACTTGCAATGCACTTAGCAATGCAGAGCATGGAGGCTGTAAATGGCATGAAAGGAATACAAATGTATTTACCCAAATGCCACAAATCTTACAAGGCAAGTGTGGAATATGCTGGGTTTGCACAAGGATTGAAATTAATAGGCATGACCTTTTCCTGCCTTGCCTTTCATCCTCCAAAATTCAGCATGTTTGCAGAACAGGCTCAGAGGGATTTGTTTGTGGGGTTTTTTAGATCAAACACAGCAAAACTTATGATCTCTCTTTTTTTAGTCAAATAATCTCTTAAATAACAAATATTGTAACAAGCTGCATCTGAGTGGTGGCAATATTGGGTTAGCACCAAGATTTGTTTACAAGCAAGCATCCAGCCTTGGATTAGCTTTTCCTGCAGATAGTCTGGGTTTAATTCTTGGGCAATAATGATTGGAGAGCCAAAATAGGGAAAGTTTAGTCCATTGGAATAGGTGGTGTTGATTATTTTCAGAATAAGAAATGCACCCAGCAAGGGACCCCTGGTTGATTTTTCCAGCATCTCTTGGTCAATGAGGCACAGGTACAATGCTAAGGAGTTCTGCATCCTCATTTAATCCAAGGTTTGGAGATGCACCAGCTCCACCAAGGAGAATTTTCTGCTCCTTTGGAGACCATTCCCCACCTCCTGGCAGCCAGCTGCAAACCAGAGCTCTGTGATTTGCATCCCTTGTGATCTTCTCATGTTTCAGGCTGTCCCTTTGTGCCTCTGACCCTCTCAGGAACAGCAGGGATCTCTGTGCCTGCAGCTGGGATCATCCAGCTGAGCCCTAAGGACTGGGGAGCACAGCTTCCATTTAAACATTTCCAGCACTAAACACTGCCTGTCTGACAGGGCTGAAAGGGCAAATCAGCTGAGCTGAGCTGAATTTCTGATTTATTTTAGTCCTTCTTTGAGTGCTTTGGGAGTTTTCTAAGTATTTGTTGTCCTCAGGGAAAAAAATGAAAATAAACAAACAATATTCTTCCACCTCTGTCAACAAAAATAAACCTGCAACCACGTTTTTCAGGTTTTCTCCCTCTAGGCATCCATTTCTGGCAAAGTGCCACAATAAATTCATCTCCTCCATCCAGATTACATTAAAATACTAAATTGCAGAGGGTTTTTTAGAGCTGGGGATGTGGCAGACCAAGTAAAGTCATCAGGAAATTCCTTCTCAGGGACAGCAGCAGCTTGGAGCTGTGTGCTGCCCTGTTCTGCCAGTTCTCCTCTCTGGGGCAGCAGCCAGAGTGAGACACACACGACACAAGAGAGGGACATCACTGGAGTCTCAAGGGAAATATCAGCTTTAAAACCACCAGAAACTCCTTGCTGCAGGGTTAACTTAATTTTCTGATAAAGAAGTTGTGACCTTTTCAAATATTCTGAATGAAGTTCGGGTCTCACAGAGTTATTGGTGGCATCAACCCCTCCCTGAGGATTCTGTTGTGCCTCAGGATTAAAATATTGCAGAGCTGTGACTTGGGGGCCTGTGACATACTTGGGAGGAAGAAACTTTCTTAAAAACATCATTTTGTTGTGTTAGGCCAAGCCTCAGACATTTGGGAGTGTCCAAGGTGTGCAGTTCATCAGAGGATTGGTTTTCTTGTGAAAATACAGCTCTGGTGTAAATTTTGTGACCATCTGATGTCCAATAACAGACCAAAGGACATTATCACATTTTTCTTCCAGTAGAAACCAAAGAAAACATGGAGAGCATCTTATATTTAAGGAGTTCTGGTGTTTGCCTGCACCAAAAACAACAGAGGGAAAGGGGAAATAAATTGTACCAGCAGTCAGACATAAATTAATATTGGAGCTTTGAACTCAAAGTGAAAAATCTCCTCTGACTTCAGCAGCAAATGAATCAAACCCTGGACAAGGTGTCAGTGGCCAGAGGAGCCTTTCCTCACTTGTTATCCATGCTGAGTTTATGGAAGACTGAAAGAAAAATTAAAATATTTGCCACTCCAAGTGTGACCTCGATACAAATTTCCCACCCAGGCTTTCATTAATTGCCCAATTTTCAAGCCAGTGCTGCAGCAGTTCTTGTACTAATTACTGTGAGCAGTGGCCTTTCCTTGCCTAATTACTTTATTTTGAGTACTCCTTGCAACTGCTGTGTCCCAGAGGCTCCAGTGAGGAGCAGAGGGGCCAGGACAGGTTAATCAGAGGTTGCAGGAACCTTTCAGCTCCTCGTGAAATCCTGACAAAGCTCCTGGCCCAGGAGAGCTCACTGCTGAGGTGCTGATGCTAAAATAAATGGTTTCTGAGCTTTTCCAAGCACATCCAAAGGTAATGATGGATTATATGGGTGACATTTCTCTGTGCTGAGGTGGGTTTTTTTTTCCCCTCAGATTATTTATTTTCTAAACCTGTGGCGTCGCAATGAAATTGCATCTTCTGTTTGAATACTTATTATGAAGGGTGCCAAAAATAATTTTGCAAGAGTTAGGAAACACCAGCATTAAAATGCCAATGCAATTTCACTTTGGTCTTTCTCCCTCTCACAGAAAAAAAAATGCCACGGCTAATTATAGACTCTGTGCTACCTTCTTCACAGGGATTTGTCTTTTTCAGTACCTGCATGGAAATTATGTTTGAGTTGATGTTTGAGGCTTTGCAGCAAAGAAATTAATTTTCCATTGGAATTCCTGTTGCACTGAAGTTCTCAAGTGCAATAAGGGGGTGGGAGAAAGAAAAAAGATGTGTCCATGCTCTTGTCACGCACTCCTTGTGTGCAGGCAGCTCATCCCTGCTTGTGTCCCTCAGTTTCCCAACTCCTAACCTGATTTTCTGGGCCCCCACTTGCAGAAGTGCTGATATTCCCCTGTTTTGGAGATCAAAGTGATCATTGAAATGAGGATAATATCAGGATTATTTGTACAAAGAACTTCACTTTGCCCCCCTGGGTTTTGCTGTGTGGGTGCAGCAATTCAGATCTGAACAGCTGGATTTGAAAGGCAGAATGGGAAATGAGCTCTGGGGAGGTGAGATCAGAAAGCAATGACGAGATTGGCTCCATTTCATTTATTGGGAAGCCAAGGGAGGGCGGCAGCAGCAGCTCTGGAGCTCAGTTAGGTGGGAAAACATTGCAGGGAAATAGATTTGCCATCAGCTGAGTGATAAACCCTGCCTGAGTGATAGGTATTTAACTTCCTGGGAGTTCCTAAAATGGATTTCTCTGTTTAGTTTCCTTCATCCTGGTCCATGTTTCAGAACAAGGCCAAAACCTGGGGGATTTATCCTGCATCCAGAGCTTTCCCCTTACATTTCCTCCTTAACGCTCTCTGACTCTTTTCCAGAGGTTTCTGAATGTGAAGGTGTTTTTCCCCTCTCTGTGGGTGTTTCTGCTGTTTCAGGCAGTGAAATGTCAGGGTGGCCTGTTCCTCCTTGGCCTGTCCCTGCTCCAGTTTGGGCTCTGGAGGAGTTTGAGGTGTGAGTGTTGAGTGTGATGGAACCACTCAAAAATCCTGAATTAATCTCCACAAGAGCTGCTCTGGCTCCGTGCCGGGAGAAGCTGCTCAAGTGCTCAAAAAAATTATAAAGGATAAGAAAAATAAAGGGTTGTGGCTGTTTTCTGGAAATGCTGTTGTGTTGTGAAGTGCAGGCCTCCGAGCAGGGCCAGCTCCTGTCACTTCAGGTGTCCCCAAGGCCGAGGAGAGCAGGGATTGTGGCTCTGCAGAGCTGCAAGGGCCCTGTGCAAGGACAGGGATGTTTATTCTGGGATATTTATTCACCAGGGTGTGCCAGTGCCTCTGGCACTTCTCTTTCAGATGATGGCATTGTGCTAATGGATTCCTGCTAAACATGGATAAATTCCTTCCTGATCATTTGGAAACAGAGAGGGAAAGAGTTGAAAGCTTTTAATGCAATTGCTGGTTGATTTTTGAAGTAAAAATCCGTCAAGCCCCTGGAGGTGAAATGGAAATTCTCATTTTCCCTATAGACCATCCATAGAAACCCAGAGTTGAAAACCCCTGATCACCAATGACCCTTTTCACTGCAGGAAATATTTCTTTGGGGTGCCAACAGCTTACAGTGACCTAGAGGAGATTGTTGGGAAACAATTCCTTCCAAACATGTCACTCAAAATGAGTAAAATTCCTATGGCTGGTTCTGTGCTAACAGTTTATAAAAAAAGGCTAATTCCTAAAGAACCTCAGAAAATCAGGCTGTTACTAAAATCCACAAGGCTCCATCTGGCATCCTGTAATGCTGTGGTTAAGGAGAATTCTCTGTGTTTCTATTCATTATCTGTATTTTTAAGAATTGACAACTACCAATTACCAGACAAAGAAATGGTACAAGAGGTTTTGTTTGGAGTTTTTTATTAGCTGTGCAACCTTAACCAAGATGTTTGCAGTCATTTTCTTCCCTCTTCCACCTGCTGATGAAAGAGGCACTTTGAGGAGATTTGGACTGATTTAGGATAAAATTTTGCTGCTGTGCAATAGAATAGAGATTACTTGGTATTGACCCAGTGCATTTAAACCCAACAACCTGAGGAGAATTCTGACCTGGTAAAACAAGCATAAAACAGCTCTCGTCCTGACCTCATCCCAAGCAGAAAACATCACATTTTCCCTGGTTTTTTTCCCAGCTGATCCTTTCCCAGCTGCATTATGCACTCCTTGCTCTCAGGCTGTCCTGGGACCATTTGGTGGCTTTTTGGGAAGGGGCTGCTCCGAGGGATCTCACTGCTCTTCCTCTCCTGTGCCAGAGAATCTGCTTTGCTTTCCTGCACCGAGCCCCCAGGAGGAGCCCAGAGCCCCAGGATTGTTCTGGGATCTCTTGCCTGGCCAGAATTCCACAGCCCTCCATGGAGCAGACATTCCACTTCCTATTATTCCTGCACTGTTGGGCTTGAACATTTAGTTACAGCACTGATCTGCCTCAGATCTCCTGACTTTGCAGTTTCTGAAAGGTGAAGTTCTGAAAAGTTTCTGAAAGGTGAAGGATTCAACATCTCCCATTTTCTCCCCTCTGCAACAGCATTCCCAGGCTGCTAATAATGGATAAGATGGGGGCAACTTGACAAAAAATCAATGTATCACCAAAAATGATACTGGTCTGGGGGGGAGGGAGATGTTTCATCTAGCCAGGGGAGTTCATTTAGTCTTTAAAAACTGGCAACTCCTGTCAGCAACTTTATTCAAGTCTTCCAAAGGTATTTTTGTGCCTGGCTTCCTTGGCTCCTCGTTAGAAAATTGTCAGGAATTTATTCCAGAGGCTGGCATCCCTTCTGGGGAATTTCACTCTTAAACTAAAGAATTTTTCCTCTGGTGCCTCCTGTGTGTGATGGCAACAGTAAAAAATGGGTCCCAAAACATTTACCTTGTTCATAGGAACCAAAATTCAAATCCATAACTCACATACACTTTCTTTTAAAAATTCATTAAGCAAACAAACCTCCTCTGATTGCAATAAATTTTCTGTATTCGGTGCTAGCTGAAATGTTTCTTAAATCAAAACAGTTTTATGGATTTGTTTGATATAAGGAAATTCAAGGAAAATGAAGCACCTGCATATGGAGAAGGAACTGCTGGGTCAAGAACAGCTTGGTTGGGAGTTCTCAGGATGCTCAGGGCATCAATCACTCCCCTCAGCAGACAGCTGACTGGGTTAGGAATTCTTTGCTGGAATCTCCCCACATGGAAAAAAAAAAGACCTTTAAAACTGAAAAGAGGAATTGCCAAACTGATAGTGGGGGTAATGATGCACGGGGAGCAAAAAAAGAACCGGATTTGGGGAAGGAAATTCTGTTTGCTCCTCACAGGAGCTGCAGCACGAGCTCTGTGAGGAGCCAGCAAGGCCAGGGGAGGCCAGCTGCAAACTGAAGGGGGTGAGATGAGATTATTGGGATTTGGGGATATTGGGAAGGAATTACTCCCTGTGAGGGAGGGCAGGCCCTGGCACAGGTGCCCAGAGCAGCTGTGGCTGCCCCTGGACCCTGGCAGCGCCCAAGGCCAGGCTGGAGCACCTGTGACAGTGGGAGGGGTCCCTGGGGGTGGAATGAGATGATCTTTAAGGTCCCTTCCAAGGCAAAGCAGCCCAAAGCATTCCCTGGCTCTGACACCTGCACCAGGATGGTTTTTCTCAGCACCTTTATGTCCAAATCCAGCTCAGCTCAGGGCAGAGCTGTTTGCAGGTGGTAAAACAGACATTGCACAGGAGAGGAGGCAAAGCTGGCTGTCTCCTCCATCCTTAAAATATTCATGTATTTACAGCATTTACAGCTACCAGCTGCATGGGTATCTGTAAATATCAGCCAAGGGCTGAGCAGAAATGAGAATAAATAACCAGCAGGACTGGCTGGCAAATACAGCTCTGTGTTGAACATGCACAGTGGGAATTCAGGGTGAGGATGGGCCACTGGATTGCCAATCAGCTCACAGTGCTCCTGCTGCCTCAAGCTGCTCAAGGAGCTGCTCCTGCTTCCTCCCAGCTCCTTTTAAAGAGTTTTTCTGACTTTTATGAGGTTCCTTCTGTTAAGTAGATCAACTCACTGACAATTCTGCTTTCATGAGCTTGAGCAGATCTGTCTGGACAGATCTGTTTTATCATGGGTAACAAAATGAAATGGGTTAATTTAAACACACACATTGGGTTGGATTCACTGTATCTGTCAGAAAAAGCAAAAATCAGTATTCTCACTATCTTCTGTGCCTGGAGAGACCAGAGAAACTGTAATAGCAAGAACCAAATACTCAGACTCTTCCTTTCTCTCCTGGAGCTGCTTAACACAGTTGCAGAGTCTGAATCTTTATTGCTTTTGAACAAAGCCAGTGTTTTATTTTGATTGCAAACTTGTCAGATTTTAATAGCATAATCTATGAAGCTGAAAGTACGAAAGTGTAGAAATAGAGTCTTTTATCTGCTTTCATATTCTAATTCCTATGAGTATTTTTGTAATAACTGCAATCCAGGAGGTTTCTGAAATACATTTATGAGCAAGGCATTTCAGAGCCATGAATGCTCGCTTCAAAAGGGCCTGAGAGACATCTCAGAACCAAAAGATGTCATTTTCCTGTGCATTGTCCTTTTCCTTGGCACTGCAGCTCCTCAGGGACCCTCTGAGGCTGCAGCACATCCCTGACACCAGACAAACCCCCTTCCCCTCCAGCAGGGCCAGGGATGCTCAGGAAAGCTGGAGCTACTCTGGGCTGACAGTTGTGAAAGGTCAGCAGGTTCAATCAATTCATGTCATTTCCAGGGGAACAAATATAATAATAATCAAAACAAATAATCTTTCAGGGGAAGGAACCAGCAGAGGTCTGGAAGTGATCTAGGGTGGAGCAGCCCAGGATTTGTCAGAGCTGTCACTGCTGCTCACAGGAACTGGAGGCTGGATGGTGGCTGGCCAAAAAATGGGGTTTTTGTTGTGGCAAACCCCCAGGGGATTCACAGCCCTGTGAAATGGAGCTCACATCTGACCATCAAAACGGAGCTCTTCTGGGAGAAGTTTATCTGGGGAGGGGAGGAATATCAAAGAGCTCCAGCTACCCCTGAGCTGTGAAGGATGAAGTGCCTGTGGTGGTTCCCTCCTTGGGAACACTTTGATGGTGCTGCTGGATCTGGTCAGACTCACTCCATGGGTTTGATCCTTGCAAACTCCTTAAAACTGGAGTTTGTGTCATGGTGGGGTTTTAACAGGCTTGAAAGCATGAAAGACCTAGAAAAAGATACTCAGGCTCTAAGCAAGGGTCAAAATGTTCTGATCACTTCTATATTTCTACCAGTAATTAGGGTTTAATGCAAAAAGGGAAAAGAATTCCAGAAATACAGGAATTTTCTACTTTGATGTGTTTGGTGATAAAAACACCAAGGCTGAGGGTTTGATCCCTGCATGGGCCATTCATTCAAGACTCAATAATCCCTTCCAACTCAGAATATTCTGTGATTCTGTATTTGGCATCCTTCTGATACATTTAAAGAAGGAGAAACCACCACACAAACATTGAAATAACCATGGAAAAGGAGGATTAATCACTTGGGAGGGATCACTCTCCAGACAGTCCTGCAGGTTCCCACCTAATTTCACACCCAGTCAATGTCTTTTGCTTTATTTGGTCCTAGTTCTCTTTAGCTTAGAGGCAATTTTCCCTCCTTTATCTCTGTCCTATGAGGAAGTGATGGAGGATTTGCAGAACCTCTCAGCATTCTGGGTGCTCAGCTGAAGGTGCAGAGCTCCCTCAGCCTCCCTGTGACTGTCCCCATCCACAGGGGCACTGCCACTGTCACAGCCCAGTTCTGGCACTGTCACTGTCACAGCCCAGTTCTGGCTCTGTCAC
>VYZP01027198.1:36112-68238 GCA_013400635.1 Hypocryptadius cinnamomeus
CCCCGTCCTCTCACTGGCACTGTCACTGTCACAGCCCAGTTCTGTCACTGTCACAGCCCAGTTCTGGCTCTGTCACTGTCACAGCCCAGTTCTGGCTCTGGCACAGAGGATTCCCCTTTCCAGCCTGTGCCTGTGCAGAGGATTTCCCCCAGGGCTGCTCCAGCCTTGCTCCTCTCTCACTCCCTGGCTGGAGATTTATTTCCCCTGAAGTGCAGGGAGCACTCAGGGCTTTGCTGCTGTCCCAGCCCTGGTGATGAATTACAGAATATTCCCCCATTCTGCTCCTGGCCCTGCACTGAAATGGAACTCAGCCCCATTTTGGGGTTAATATCGAATTTATCATTGCTCTTGACCCCATTCTCCTTGCCAGCAGGCCACTTTTGCTCTTGTTCTCCTTTTATTTATATTGCTGAAAGGCCTTTTACTCCTTGATATCTTTGGCAAAGCCTAACTCAGCGTGACTTTTGAGCAGGTTTCCACTCTCAGTGCTCTTATTCCAACCCATCAGGTTGGAGCTCTTCCTTTTCATTCCCCCAGGCTGGGCTGCACATTCCAGGTGGATTTGACACCTCTGTATGAAGGAGTTTAAGCCCGGGCTGCATTTCTATTCCTGAGCCTGTCATTCCAAGCTCCCTCTCTCCCCAGACTGAGCTCCTTCACATTAAGAAGTTTTACCTCTTTAGCTGTTTTTCCCTTTAAATGACACTGGTGATTGACAAGCCTGGTTTCCCAGCACCATCCCTCCAACAATCAAAATCTACTGTACAAACCCAGCAATCAAAATCCACTGTACAAATCCAGCAATCAAAATAATAAAATAAAATATCCTGGCCTCCTCCTCCCCCATGTGACAGTCGCTGATAGCTTTAAATACCAAAGCAATTTCTGGCTGTATTTTATTTTGACTAAATAATTATCTAAATCATTAAGCACATTCAGCTTTAATTTAGATTTCTCAGTATTCCCAATCCTGCCAAAACAGAGCCTTCCCTACCATGCCACTGGTTTTTCCTGTGGTTTCTGCCACCTACCTAAAATCATATTTTTGTGGTATTCTTTTATCAGAATTGATGCACAATTGATGGTCCATCACTCATTTTCTCTCTCACTGGAGAGAATTTGGGGAATCCTTCTGGTTTCTAGGGAATTGGAAGAGCTGGCAGTGACATATCTATTCCACAATTCTCTGTGTTCAAGCCTGGTAGAAACCGAGTGAAATACAGCAGAAGGAGGAATATTTAGAGGGAATTTCCTCATGGAAAGGGTGGTCAGACATTGGCAGGGGCTGCCCAGGGAGGTGGTGGAGGTGTCCAAGGAAGGGCTGGAGGTGTCCCAGGAAGGGCTGGAGGTGGCACTCAGAGCTCTGGGATGGGGACAAGGTGGGGATCAGTCACAGCTTGGACTGGATGATCCTGGAGGTGTTTTCCCACTGAATTCTCCTGTGACTCCATGACTGAATGGCAGATTATTCACAATGGATCTACTGGAATTTGTCCCTTCACCATGGAGTAAAAATCACTGTGCAATTCCCTGGTCACTCCTGCTGTAAGTAGGTGAGTTTTGTGGCAGAAGAATAAAAATAAAACATCCCTGAATCCCCAGTTCTTCTGGAGGGAACAGACCCCCCCACATCCTTTTATACTTCTCATAATCCTGATTTTCTCTGATGTGCCTTTGATTGCTCCAAGTGAATATCCAAAGGTCAGGAAGCATTCTGGCTGGTTCCTGTGGTGGGAGATGCTTTCCTGTCACATTCAGCTGACATCTCGATGGGCAGCAGATGTCTGACACCACCATGGTACAGATGGGATCACTCTGTGCCAGCCCAAATCATCCCAGGCTGGGGGAGAGAGAGAATAGAGCCAGCAATAGCACAGGTAGGGGAAACACCCTCAGCAATGCCCTCCTTTCCTTCAGACTGGCTGAAGTGCATTATTTCAACCAGAGATTCAGCCAGACTTGCAATCCAGAGGAAAAAAAATTCCATTTTTTGAGCTCAGCACCTTCTGTTATTCCTTTATTCTGCCAGGTTTTTGGCAGACAGCCACAGGGACTGAAACTCTACAAAGAATAGAAATGTAAAGCCCAGTAAGAGGTGAACTCCAAACCAGGGAGCCAAAGACCCTTAAATCAGATATCCACGTGTTCCTGCAGGGCATCCTGCTGGAAATCCTGGCTAAATGCACAGCACAGCCCTGGGCTCTGCTCCCGCCTGCTTGGGCATCAGCTGGGAAAAGAAATCCAGTTCAGGGGCAAAACCTCTGTTCCTTGTGAGTTGAGCTGTGCTGACCCTAAAGAACTGCGTTTTCAGAGCTGGAATGAAAGACTGTGGTGGCAAAACCAGCACCAGCTGTAGCAGGAGAGAATTGTAAGAACACTAAATCAGAGTAAAACTGTAAATTCCCACTTTGGAAATCAGTTTGGCTGCTCCAAAATGTTTTGAGGACTGAACATTCTTCCTAATTCTTTTAATTTTCTCCTTCCACTGGATTTTCTGAGGGAGATGAGGCACAGAAGGCAGCAAGGAAATAAAGAAAAAAAGAAATGGAAAAAAAGAATATTTCTTCTCAAATATCAGATTGAAACCCAATCTAGAGCAGCTGGTGCCCCGGAGGTTGAGATGAAATCTGCACTCACCTCCCTGTTGTGCCCTTTTGAACACGAAAAATACAAATATCCGCCCTTTTGAACACCAAAAATACAACTATCAGCCCTTTTCAATGCCAAAAATACAAATATCAGCCCTTTTGAACACCAAAAATACAAATACCTGCCCTTTTCAACTCCAAAAATACAAATATCAGCCCTTTTCAATGCCAAAAATACAAATATCAGCCCTTTTGAACACCAAAAATACAAATATCTGCCCTTTTCAACTCCAAAAATACAAATATCAGCCCTTTTCAATGCCAAAAATACAAATATCAGCCCTTTTGAACACCAAAAATACAAATACCAGGAATTCCTGCCCACCAGGCTGCTGGCTGTGCCAGCAAACCCTTCCCTGCATTTCTCACTGTAGCTGTTCCTTCGTGGTTTCCATTTTTCATTCATTTTCTGTTTTTTCGCATCCAAACCATTCCTTTTATACCCAAAAACTGAACCATTACCAGGCAGGTCTGGTTCATTTTAAAGCTTTCCTTGAGAGCTGTTAAAATCCAGGATTTGCCCTAATTTAAGGGCCAATAAACCTTTCCTCTCTGCAAGCATTTTAGGGAGCTCCAACCACTGCTTACACTTTATCCTCTGAATGTTTAATCTATACTCTTTTAAAGCCAATATTTTTTAAAATAAATGACATTAGTATAATAACATCACTTCCTAATCAAATATTAATGCTTTTCTAAATGTTTATTATGTTGTTAAATTAAATTATTTCTGTGCACGAGCAGAACAGAGGACTCCCATTCTGCAAAGAAAATGGTGTTAAATCAAATATTTGGCCATTTAGCAACCGTTTCTTTGTTTTCTCTTCCCTTTTAATTTCCTAAAATTGAAAGGAAAATCACAGGAAAAAAATTAAAAAGAGAAATTATGTATTTTCTTAATTTATTATGAGAAGATGCATTTAAACATAGTTTATCAGAGACAATCCCTTCACAGGTGCAGTGCTAATAAAAGAACCAAGACCTGCCCCTGGCTCTAAAGGACATTTCCCACCAATGGCTGGGATTTGCTCCTTGCCAGAGCACATCTCCATAAATCCCTGCAGAGTTTGAGGGTGGAACCATCATCTCTGGATAATCCCTCCTGCAGGCACAAAGTGACAAATGCAGCTCCCCCTGGACTGGGTGGTTCAGATGCTGATCCCTCCTGGCTGCAGTGCCAGCTGATGGGCTTTATAGCTGGTTTTTAAGCATTTTTACTGCTTTAAGACACTGCCATGGGTTGTTTGGAGCTGCCTTTATTCAGAGCATCTCAAAGAAGTTTCAGCACCAATTACAGCACAGAGGAGCTGCTGGAATTGATGAGATTGTGGTACTGAGGGCACGTTCCTGAAAACCCTTCTGTTCTATAAAACAGCTCTGGAAACAATAAACAGGGACAGAGGCAGAACAGAAGGCAGAAGATGAGCAAGGCAGCAAAGGAAAACCAACTTGAGTTTATTTCTATCTCTCATCATTTGTATTTTCTTCCATTTGGGAGTCTGATTGCTCTCAAAAAAAATTCAATGCAGTCACCAGCTTCTTTATCAAAATAATCTTCAGAACTACAAAAATTCACAGAGAGTGGTTAAGATAAAGTTGTTTGGAAGCTGTTATTCCTCAGCACAAAGCACTGCCTGTAGCACTGACAATAACCCAGGAGAATCCTGGTTTGGATGGAGAACAGGGAATGCCAGCACTGACAATATTCCAGAAGAATCCTGGTTTGGATGGAGAACAGGGAATGCCAGCACTGACAATATTCCAGAAGAATCCTGGTTTGGATGGAGAACAGGGAATGCCAGCACTGACAATAACCCAGAAGAATCCTGGTTTGGATGGAGAACAGGGAATGCCAGCACTGACAATAACCCAGGAGACTCCAGATTTAAGTGGAGAGCAGGGAATGCCAGCACTGACAATAATCCAGGAGAATCCTGGTTTGGATGGAGAACAGGGAATGCCAGCACTGACAATAATCCAGGAGAATCCTGGTTTGGATGGAGAACAGGGAATGCCAGCACTGACAATAACCCAGGAGACTCCAGATTTAAGTGGAGAGCAGGGAATGCCAGCACTGACAATAATCCAGGAGAATCCTGGTTTGGATGGAGAACAGGGAATGCCAGCACTGACAATAATCCAGGAGAATCCTGGTTTGGATGGAGAACAGGGAATGCCAGCACTGACAATAACCCAGGAGACTCCAGATTTAAGTGGAGAGCAGGGAATGCCAGCACTGACAATAATCCAGGAGAATCCTGGTTTGGATGGAGAACAGGGAATGCCAGCACTGACAATAACCCAGGAGACTCCAGATTTAAGTGGAGAGCAGGGAATGCCAGCACTGACAATAATCCAGGAGAATCCTGGTTTGGATGGAGAACAGGGAATGCCAGCACTGACAATAACCCAGGAGACTCCAGATTTAAGTGGAGAGCAGGGAATGCCAGCACTGACAATAATCCAGGAGAATCCTGGTTTGGATGGAGAACAGGGAATGCCAGCACTGACAATATTCCAGGAGAATCCTGGTTTGGATGGAGAGCAGGGAATGCCAGCACTGACAATATTCCAGGAGAATCCTGGTTTAAGTGGAGAGCAGGGAATGCCAGCACTGACAATAATCCAGGAGAATCCTGGTTTAAGTGGAGAGCAGGGAATGCCAGCACTGACAATAATCCAGGAGAATCCTGGTTTGGATGGAGAGCAGGGAATGCCAGCACTGACAAAAGTCCAGGAGAATCCTGGTTTGGATGGAGAGCAGGGAATGCCAGCACTGACAATATTCCAGGAGAATCCTGGTTTGGATGGAGAGCAGGGAATGCCAGCACTGACAATATTCCAGGAGAATCCTGGTTTAACTGGAGAACAGGGAATGCCAGCCAGAGTGTGAAGTCCTGGCGAGGGAGCCCTGCAGGTTTGGCACCTGATGGGTGGCACTGAGGGCTTCCCAAATTCTGCAGGGGCAAAGTCATGGTGGAGCTGGGGTGAAACCCCCTTTTTGGAGGATTTTTAACAAAGCCTGTCCCCTCTGAGGCAGCACTGGCCATGGACACAGTTTGCTTGGTTTTCCCAGCTGGTTTGGAGATCAGGAGTGTCCTTTCCTCATTTCTGGAATTCTGAGCCCTCTTTGTATCCTCCCAGCAATCTCTAGGAGAAGCAGCTGAATTTAAAGATTTTAAATTTTCCTTTTCCACCAAGTCCTGTGTGTGTCCTGGGATCAGGGAATGCCTTGGAAAGGAATTTAGGGATCATCCATCCCACCCTACCATGGCAGGGACATCTCCCACTGTCCCAGGGGGCTCCAGCCTGGCCTTGGGCACTGCCAGGGATCCAGAACAGCCACAGCTGCTCTGGGAATTCCATCCCAGCCCCTCCCCACCCTCCCAGGGAGGAATTCCTTCCCAAAATCCCATCCATCCCTCCCCTCTGGCAGTTTTAACCATTCCCTTGTCCTGGCACTCCTCTGTCAGTGCATCCCCAGCTCCCAGCCTGTCCTTGCCAGGATTTTCCTGCCCCAGGCTGTGGCAGCTCCTGCGTGGAGAATGTCCCATCCCCACATCCCCAAAGAGCAGCAAAAATCTGAATTATGGGTCAGGGCTAACTCCCAGGCAGCCAAAAGGGAACCCTTTGGAGGGGAAGTGGTAAATATGGAAACAAAGGCTGATATTTTTCAGCCCTGGCTGAGAGACACTTGAAATGAAAAGCTGATTTCAGGCTGGGAGGAAAACCCTGTGTTTTAATCAAGTGTGACAGATCAAGAGCAATAAATGAGCACTTAAGGTGAGGGATGTTTATTTCCCTGCTGAGGTTTATAAGGGATAAGTGAAACTGCCCAGTGCAAAATAAAATTCAGCTGTAGCTTTGATCCAGATCTCAACAAATCTCAGCAGAAAAACCTGAATAAACCTGAAATAACACAAGTGAGAGTATTATTTTAGTGAAACAAACCATGCTGTTAGAAAGCTTTGGAAGGGTTTCTAGAATATTATTTTAGTAAAACAAACCATGCTGTTAGAAAGCTTTGGAAGGGTTTTTTATTATTAAGCAATTTTGCTGTTAAAACAGTGCTTGGTTTACTGCAACATAATTAAATAAAAACTTCACTAAGAGCCATAAAGAGCTGGGAGGTTTTGGGTGGCATTTTGCTCTGCAGCTGTCCTGCAGGGAATGCTCAGAAAACTCCAATGCTGAAACAATATCTCAGAAATTATTTGATGAAGGCTTTTATTGCTGCAATAAAAATCTGCTCCCTTTTTTTCAGAGCACATCTTCATCTTCAATAAATGCACTTGGGTTTGTTCTAGACAATGTTTGTAGCTGATGGGACTTTTTTTCCCCCCCTATTTTCAAAGTCATGAGCTCAATTTCAAATATTATTGTTGCTAACATTGATTTTTGAAAGAAGATAATGAAAAGAAGTGAGTTCAGGTGGATGTTTTCTCACCAACTCAACATCCTGAATCAAGCACTGTATGTAATTTATATATGTGGTGTTCTGAAGAAAGCATTGTCTGTCTCTGTATAAGTAATTTATACTTTTTAATATTTCAGCACAATTAGTACAGCTGATGTTGCTTTGAAAAAAAAAAATTCCCTATCTAAGCAGCAAAATGTTCCTCAATTCAACATGTAGAAATATTTCTAATAATTGTGTATAGTAGAGGGTGATGCTGAAAACAATAAAATATGTCTCAGATGGGAACTTGTGCAAAATACTTGCAGGAGTGGGGTTTAATTATTAACTAGTGAGGGAAAAGTTGGTAAAACATCATGAAACAAGTTAAAAAACCTGAATTCCACAGAGCATTTTCAGATATTTACCTGCATTTATTAAATCCCCAGGTATTGTCACTGGTAGGGATTTTTATTTTAACATAAACTGTGCTCAGTTTACATCTTCCAGGTGTGGGATGTCCTTCAGGACTTTGCCTGGCTGTGCTGGGGGATTTTGAGCCCACCACAGGGGCTGGAAATATTCGGTGTTTGGTTTGCTGTGGCCAAGTGTTTCAATTCAGTTTACAGATCCTGGTGCCATCACCTGTGATCCTGGTGCCGTCCCTCGTGATCCTGATGCCATCCCTGGTGATCCCAGTGCCCTGTGACAACAGATTGAGGTTGGTGCCATCCCTTGTGCTCCTGGTGCCATCCCTTTGTGATCCTGGTGCCATCTGACCCACAGATTTGGGGTTGGTGCCATCCCTTGTGCTCCTGGTGCCCTGTGACCCACAGATTTGGGGTTAGTGTCATCCCTTGTGCTCCTGGTGCCATCACCTGTGCTCCTGGTGACATCCCTTTGTGATCCTGGTGCCATCCCTTGTGCTCCTGGTGCCCTGTGACCCACAGATTTGAGTTGGTGCCATCCCTTGTGAAGGGATTCCTGGTGCCATCTCTTTGTGACCCTGGTGCCATCCCTTGTGCTCCTGGTGCCATCCCTTGTGAAGGGATTCCTGGTGCCATCTCTTTGTGACCCTGGTGCCATCCCTTGTGCTCCTGGTGCCATCGGTGCCAGGGAGGGCTGCAGGAGAACTGGCTGTGGTTGCAAGAGTACCAGGATTTACCATCATTTCTTGCCCCTGTGTGTCTGAAATGTGACCCTTTGTGTTTAAAATTGTGCCCACACGTTTCATTTTCACAGCAGCAGAAGTGGAGGATAATAAGAATGGGAGGAAACAGAGACAAATGTGGTTTTTTTTGTTGTTGCTGTTCTTTTGATGCAGTATGAACAAAAAGTGCAGCTGTGAGATCAAGCCAGGTTTGGGTTACAGGTTTTGTTTTGGTTTTTTGTTTTTGTTTTTTTTCCTCAATAAAGATGTTCAGGAAGTTCTTTAGATGAGGACTCTGGGTTGTAGATTTGTCATGCAGATTTCCCAGCAAGCAATTAAAGCTCAGCGTTCACAGGCACTTAGATGAGGCAGATGTATTCCTGGCAAGGGAAAAGCAACAGATTTTGAAGGATGCTGACAGCCCTTTATCTTCAGACAGCAAAGAGCCTGCTTAGGAAGCCCTGCAGTAAGTAAATTATTTACTTCATCCTGTGTTACTTAACAATTCTGTTATTTGATTGTTGAGGACTTAGTAAAAGAGTGAGAAAGCCCAATTTGTCTTCAGCAGAGTTTCCAGGGAAGGAGATTAAGTTTGTAAGAGTGACAGGAAGTGTTTTCATCTCTTATCCCAATTTAAAGCAAATTACTGGAGGTTTTTTCCCTCTCCTAATGGCAGTAGATCTCCTGTAATGTGGAGACACTCAGCAAAGCAGTGCAGTGAGATGGTGCTGATGGGATTTTTGCCAAAAGCCATCAGTTTATGTCCAGGAAAGCAGAAATCCAGAGAGTGTCCTGGATAAAACTGCCCTATATCACCAGGGTCTGTGGTGACAGAATGGCTTCAAACTGACCCAGAGCAGGTCTGGATGGGATATGAGGAAAAGGTCCTTCCCTGTGAGGGTAGTGAGGCCCTGGAATGGAATTCCCAGTGGGAATTGGAACTGGATCCCTGGGAGTGCCCAAGGCCAGGCTGGGTGGGGCTGGGAGCAGCCTGTGACAGTGGGAGGTGTCCCTGCCATGGCAGGGGTGGCACTGGATTATATTTAACTCTCTTCCCACCCAAACCATTCCCTGATTCTGTGATACTTCCTGGGATTGCTTTGTAGACACCCCAAACTTATTTCCCTTTCTGTTACAAACCACAGGAAAATGATGGAATGTTTTCAGTTTGCTGTGCCACAGCAGCTCCTGCTCCTCCTGTGCCTCTGCCCACAGCAGGTGCCACTGCCAGTGCCTGCCCTGGCTGCTGCTCACTGGAACCGTCCTGCTGGAGCACACAAATGCACTCACACTCCTCCTGATCCTGCACAGTTTAACAGGGAGCAGAGAACACCACCAAGTCCAGGGTTATTTTTCATTCCCATTTATTTTTCTTTGTGATTAAACCCTGCTTTTGATATTTCAAAGCATGAGCGCATCTCCCTCACCCTGAGCTAAAGAAAACCAAACCAAACCAACCCCAAATTCTTTCTCTAGTCAATAGTTCACTGGAGGGTCACCCAGGAGCAAGCTGAAAGTGATCTGAGCCTTTCCAGGCACTCCCCAAGTGGTTAAAAATTCATTTTGGCCAGGTCACTTCGGTGAAACAGAGAGGTGGGAACTCTCTCTGTGCTGGAATGTGAATTTGATGCATTCTCTCTGCACTGGAGTTCTGTATCTGCCTGGAAAACTATTTTCACACAGCCAGTTCTTATTTCCTGGGTGAAGGAGTCCATTTGGCTTTAAACCTCCAGTTATTTTACAACACTGCAGGAAAACATAGGCTTGTTTTTAAGAACAGCCTCCATTTGAGAGTGTATTTTGTTGTGTAATGAATTCTCTGATTTGTGGTGGCCTCAGAGGCTGTAAAAACCCTTCGGGCTTGCAAACCTGAAGTGCTATAAAAGTTTGAAGGCATCAGATATTATTCAGGGAATTATTGAAAATGGTGTTGTTGAATGGCTGGTGAGCTTAGCTGAAATGGGGGAAGCAAAGTTTGCATTGAAAACAAACAAA
The DNA here is from genome assembly GCA_013400635.1 of Hypocryptadius cinnamomeus. Lineage (NCBI taxonomy): Eukaryota > Metazoa > Chordata > Aves > Passeriformes > Zosteropidae > Hypocryptadius > Hypocryptadius cinnamomeus. The sequence goes on from VYZP01027198.1 coordinate 46,302, forward strand.
AAGCAAGAAGGAAACTGCCAGGGAGCTGCCAGGGAAGCAACGAAGGAAGAGTTGGCCAGGGAAGGCTCAATCTTATTTTAATGTTCAGGGTCACCTGTGCACAGTTTTTCCAGGGAAAATCACAACTGGACACATGTGCAAGGGGTATATTAAATAAATGCCAATTTCCCACTGAGTCCCCTCTGTCTCTGGGGTAAAATGCAAGTTGTTGCTGTTTGAATGGGCACAAACACCCACTCACTCCAGGACTTGGTTGAGATGTGGTGTTTTCCTCCAGGACTGAGCAGAAATCATCATTTTATCTTTGACTTGTACCTCTGAAGAAACTTGGGGTATAAATCCATCCAACTGACCAATCATGGGTGGTCTATCATTGATCTAAGCTGGACTGATTTAGTGATTCCTATTTACTAATTCTGGCCACTTGACTCCAACACTGCCCCTGCTGTTTGTCTGTTGGTTCTTGGGTAGAAATTCCAAATAATCAAATTCCTGCACCACATTTCCAGCACAAGCCACTGCCCTGGTCATTCCCTAATGATTCTAAGTCTCTATTGTCCTGTAAGTCAATGAATTACTCATTCATTATCCTGTTAATGAATTACTGGCCTGGAGCAGAGATTGCTGTGACAAGAAGGAGCCAACTCAGTTAGTGTTAGCAGCACAAATGTAAAGCTTGGAATTAAAGCAGAGCTAATATTTAATCTTGCTCTCATATCACCTAAACTGTTTGAGCTCAGGATGCAGCTGGAAATCACTCTCAGTGAAAATTCTGTGAAAAAAAAAAAATGTCCCAGTGACCAAAAGGAAAGATTTGAAATGAATAATTCAGAGTGGCAGAGACAAAGCAGCCACATGATGCAAACAGAACTTTAATCACATGAAATAGTTCTGTTGAGTAATAAAAGCAAAGAACTTTCTTGTCTTAGAGCTAATAATTCATTTAACCTGACAGTTATTTCAGAAGACCTGGATGACTTCAAATGGAAGTTTCTGGGGGATGCTGTGCACTGATAGATTTGGTATTTGGCAGCTATCATAGCACTTTATTCCTGAAATAAAGGTTTTGTACTGCAGGCACACAATTAGACACAAAGCACTGCATTCATCTCCTCTTGCCTAACTTCCTATCATTATTTGTCAAAATCTTTTCTCACCATTTTTTTGGCCCTGTCAAAACCGGATTACTTTTCCTTTAGAAAGTGATTCAGCTCAGCTGAAGTTAGTAGGGTTGGTTTTTTTCTCCATCACTTATAAGATTAGCTCTGATAATGCTGGTTTTGCTGAAAGCACCTGCAGAATCCACAATGAGTTCAGCAGGGCAGGGTTTCATGACGATATCATCTTTTTTTGACACACTTTGTCTTGTCTTTCTCCTCCTTCCCAGCTACACAATGTGTCTATATCATCATTTAATATGAAACAATATTCAGAGGGTGTACTACAAATAGAAAATATCTTCCTCTGTGCTAAGACAAAGCACTTTGATTTATTTTCATTCCATAGCTCTGTCCATTCTGTATTTATCCCATAAAACCAATTTACACTGTGCTTTAATGTGTTGTTTGGGTTTGGTTTTTGTTTCTTTAATCAGATAAATCAGAGATACAATAGCTGACAGAACAATACACTGGGAAGATTTTTAACTAGGAAATGATTTCCTTCTCTTTTAACTCTTTGTGAATCCTTCTCAGAAAAGTCAGAGTGAAGTGCAAGACTGATTTTTTCCTCCTTAAGTGATCATTGAATTGTGTGGGCAGCGTGGTTTGACAGGTGGGATGCTGGCAGTCTCCAGACAGGGATTAGTGCTGTGCCTAACCCTGCTCAGTTTGCCAGCCCTGGGATTTCCCTGGCAGCAGCAGAGGAAGGAAAGCCCTGCTCATTCTCCTCAGCAAATTCCAGCAGAAGGGTTGCACATAATGGAGTGCCAGCAAGGGCAGTAAATCTGGGCAGAGGGGAAATGCAGCAGGGCAGAGGGAGGGGAGCCCTGCCCACAGCCACTCCTGGCAATAATCCATGGATTCCTGCTGCAATTTACTGCTCAGCACCACCATATTTATTCCCTGCACCGACAGCACTGATGGCATTTGTGGCTGCTGAGAAGCAAAGGAGAGGAAAAGTCTCTCCCAGCATTTCCAGGGTCCTGTCACCCATAAAATCAAAGGAGAAACAGTAATAATCCCAAAGGTGTTTGCAGTGATGAGGGGTTACAGTGCAATGCATTCCCAGGGGGAATGAGACTCCTTCAGAGCCTGATTCCTTACAGCAAATGCTGCTCTAAAAGGGCTTTGCTGTGGGGTTTTGTTCTATTAAAGGTCTGTTTGCATTAATCTCAGGGTGATCCCATTCTGTGCATCCACAGCCTAAGTGTTGGGGAGCAGGGAGGGCCACGGGGTGTGAACTCCTGCCTCGTCTCTTTGGGAGTTTCTCACACTGACCTGAACAGACATTACACTGATTTATGGCTAAATGAAAGGATTTTAGGCACAAGAATGGCTGTAAACTGCTTTTCAGCCATTTTTGTACATGGAACATCCACCAGTTATGGGGATGAGTCAGAGTGGTCCCTTTAAAATGTGCTCAAAGCTGCCCAAGGAATGTGAATTCAGTGTGTGCTGCCAGTGATGCCTTGAGAGGCTGAGCTAGAGCAGAGGCTGGATGGAGCTACAGAATAAAGCAGGGATNCATACAAACGTGAGCCTCCCTCACCTCCTCCTCACAGGGGTGCTGCCTGTACCATCAGCAGGATAAAACACTGAATAATTGAAGGGGATTGAGCTGGAGTCTGCAGAACAAGAGCATTTCCTGTGTGCTTGCAGGATAAATCACTGCTCCTGTCCATAATCACTGACAGGCTCAACAGGCTCAGCTTGGCAGATTAGAAAAGTCAGTGCAGAGAGTGAGGGGTGAGTTTTCCAACATCAAATACACTTTATAATTGTTGTTAGTTACAGCTGCAAAGCCCTTTGTACCTTAGAGCCAACCTGCTGCAGCAAGGCAGGCAGGTGTTACCTAAATCAAGTTTTCAGGCTTGTATTAACAATGAGAACTGTAGGATTTCTGATTTAAAACACCATTTCCCCCACGCTGGGTTATGTTGCCATAGAAAACAAAGGCAGGTTTTTACTTTTATCTCCCAAAATGAGCAGTGCAGCTTTCAAAGGTGAATATTTGCAGCGTTCTGCTTGGTGTATGTGCTGCTAAGGATAGGTCAGATAATAGGGTTATAAATTTGGGGGCTTAAAATTATCATTTTACAATGACAGCTGGAAATTGATTCTGGTTTTCAGCTATGTAACAGCAGCTACTGCTGGAAATGTGGGACCTTGCCTGCATTTTCCAAGGTCTGGATGCCATGGATGTGTGTGAAGCTCCCTCTGCTCTCCCAGCTCTGTGTCTGTCTGTGCAAATCTCCAGGCCCAAGTAATTAAAAAAAAAACCAAAACCAGCAAAGTCTTGGAGCTGGTCCAAACATTTCTTAATTTTAATTTCATTTGCAATGCTGAAGGGTTTTGTTGAGAGGTGGTTTAATCACAGACAAGATCTCCTGTCAGGAGTGGAAAACGGGGTGGGTGTTGTTGGGTTGGGGTTTTAATGGGATTTGTGGTACATTTATAGATTGGCTCAAGCATTGCCCCACTTTGTTGTACAGATTTTTATGTATTAAGAGCAATTTTGTCAGGTCAGAGCTGTGTATGAATGCAGCTGTATTTTGTCTCATTGTAGGATTTTCCCTGGGCTCCTAAACATTAATTATGTGTTTAATTATCCCCCTTGGAGCTTTGTAGGCTTAATATAGGAAACAAAACTCGTGCATTCCAGTGGGAGTAATTCTGGATTCTTCAAGGTTATGGACAAAGTGAAATTACTGCACTGTGAATGTGTCACCAGGGCCCAGCCTTCCCAAAAATCTGCTGCTAAACTTGGACTGACAGGCTCAGGGCCAGCCTGGGAGAAGTCCCCACAAGTTTATTATTACAAGTAAACCTTGTAAGAAGCATCTCCAGGTTCATTGTGATACAGAAACGTTCCCCAGATTAAAACCTGTTAAATGTGGAAATAAAATTTGCTGCATCAATCACCAGCAACTGAGAAAAGCTCAAACCTGGGGAAATAACTGGTAATTAAATCAGTCTCTTATAGATACTGAGTGTGGCATTCTGGGCCAATTTTTACCTTTTCTACTACCCTGATTTTCTGTTTGATTTTTGCTGCCAATTGCTTTAGGAATTGATTAGGAAAGGAAGGATGGGAACAGCTCTGAAGGATGGTTACACAATGCTGTTAAATAGGGATTGCAAACACCAGCAGGCAGGATTCATCTGAGGTGTGGAAAACCCTGGAAAAGTCAGAGAAAAGGGAGAGCAAATGGGAAATTCTGGGAATTGGGAAGTGCTGGGAGAGCACTGCAAGGAAGGCAGATCCTTCAGCAAAGGGCTCCAGTCTTTAAAGTAAATGAGCTTGTTAAACTTGAATATTCCTGCTCAATTCATTGAAATGGCCATTAATTATTAAATAAAGTGGATTGTACTAATGGGCTGCATAAACTGAAGAATTAACACCTCAGACTGTTACAATCTTTCTGGTCTGAGGTCCCATATAGAGAAAAGAAAATGAACAAAAGGAAGAAAAAGGTAGAAAGGGGCTGTACGATGAGGAGTCTGCTTGTGCTTGTTCCGCTCAGCTTTCCTTCACTCCTGTGTTCACCACAAAAAAATGTGCTCAGTTTTTGGACCATACAGAGATTTTTTAGATGATTTTTGGGGTGACAGCAGTTTTCCTAACTCCCTTACTGTGATTCAATATCAGTATTTCAATCCATTCCTCAGTCACTGAGATTGTTCAAAGATGAAGAGAGAAGTTCAATAACCACAAAGAATTCAAAATTATGTATTATAAGGATTAGGACAGTGGAGGGAAAGGGAATAAAACCTGTGAAGTTTCAGGTCTGTTTCCAAGCAAAATTTCTCGAGGGAGCAGGGAAAAAATTACACTGCAGCTAAAAATGAAAATGGCAAAATAAAATAGACACAAAAGGTGAGAATCAGTATTAACTCCCAAATTCGATTTTGTGCTTTCCCACCTGGAGAATTCAGGGGGTTTGGAAGCAGAGCACAAACCAGAACACAGAGTGGGAGGAAAGAGGAAGGGAAGGTGGTAGATGCCAAGGATTCCCAGGACAGTGAGTTTAGGGTGAATTGCCATTTGTGCTGCCAGAATTGGGAACTTGGTGCCATTTTAGTGCTCTCTTGATTAATTCCTTGTACCCCAAACACCTTTCCTGATGTATATCTGATTGAATCTTTGCATAAAACACTCAAAGATGGGTAACAGCACCAGCCAGGCTGTGATTTTGTTATGAGGAACATTTGCTATGATGTGCTTCATTTGCATTTTCATTGCATATGCAAATGTTTGTTTTATTTATCTCGGTAGATGACAAAGCAGGCGAGGCTGTGCTAATGAGCACTTCAATAAAGCCACAGAAAATGGCACCAAAACAGCAGAAATCAATAAGATACCATCACACCCTTTTCCTTTCTCACTCCTCTGCCGCACTCTGCACAAATCCAAGCCCCAAATTATCAATATTTTTAGGACAACGAGCCCTGTGAAGAACTGGCAGAGAATTAATCAGAAAAATCCCAGCACTGAGGTTCTGCCTGTTCCCAAAAGCTTTGCTGATCTGGGATGTGAACAAAACTGCTGGGAAAAGAAGTTGTGAACATCACTGGAAGAAAAGAAGAAACATCCTCAGAACCCCGCATTTTCTGCCTCAATTGTCACCTGTAAAACTGAAACAAGCCTCTCTGCTGAAGGTTTCAATGAGCTTGTCAGATGTGCTGGGATATTTTAGGTCGAGCTCCTTTCATGAGGAACACCAAAGAGCCCTCAGGTGACAGCAATGATCCCTCACATTTGGACTTTTTTAACAGCTGCTCGAAAATCTGAGCCAAACCACTCCAAACTGCATTTTCTGGTCACCACAGAGAGCTGAGAGGCTGAAACTGCTCTGTGCAGGAGAAATAAAGCTGTTCCAACCCTGAAAACGAAAGGCTTGCCCAGTTTGTGCCTCAGACTGGGAGCCTGCAAATCCACACAGAAATGGGTCCAATTGCAGCTCTCCAGGTGCCAGGGATGCTGAATTAAGTGGTTGTAAGGGAGCATTTTGTGCCATTTTTGAAATTTTTGGGTCATTTTTGGGGCAGTTTGGGGTTGTGATCTCTCAGCGGTCACTTGGGTCACTCAAAGTTATTTTGGGCTCAGTTTCAGCCATTTTTGGCAATATTTATGGATAATTTGGGGTCATTTTGGGCTATTTTTGGGCCATTTTGACCATTTTGGATCATTTTGGTGACCTCTTAACAGAGGGAATCCCTGGTGCTCTCTGTGTTTCTTACAGCCCCAGGTGGAGGAGGGCTCTGTGGGGCCGAGGAGGGCTCTGCCCACCCAGGGCACAGGGCAGGGGTTTGGGGACACCTGTGGGTGTTTGGGGACAAACAGGGGCTTGGGGACACCTGTGGGTGTTTGGGGTCAAACAGGGGCTTGGGGACACCTGTGGAGCTCAGCCCTTCCAGAGGCTCCTCCAGGGCAGCAGGGGAAGCTGGGTCTCCTCCACCATCAGAGGATCTGCTGTGAGGCCTTGGTGTTCCTGGCTTTCCCACTGCTTTATTCCTTTCATTCCAGGGCTGAAATTCACTGAAATTCCATCCCAGCCCGGGTTTGTAGACCAGGAAAATGAAAGTTTGGTTCAAAGGGTGATGGGAAAATGGCAGGGCTGGGAAATCACTGCATGGCTGAGCTGTCAGCTGAGACATAAATCACATTTTGGTAAACAAGCCTTCAGCTGGAACCAAGTGTCAGACTGGGCCTTTTTTCTCTCTTGTCTTTTCCCTCATAAATCTCCACGGTGGTTTGTGTTTTGGGCTGTGGAAGGAGGGAGTAGGAGTGGGTTTGGAGGCATTTTCCTCCTGCTTGGCCAAGCTGGGTGGCATTTCAGCAGAGATGTTTCTGTTCAGCACTTGGAGAGCGCAGCAAGTGTAAGGAATTCTGGAGGAGTGGAGAGAAATTTTTGTTGCTATGTAGTGGGCTTGATTTACCCCAAAATTTTGATTTTAAATAACAAGCTTTAGGCTGTGAGACCATGATTTTCTTTAAAGTGAGACTTCACAACATTTGTAAAATATGGAAGATAAGACAGTCTGCTACAATATAAGCTTTACTTTAGGAGCAGTGTGGAGCATAATATTTACTTTAAGCCCTAAATGCAGCACAGAATCTGCAATAAAAATATTTTTAAAATACTCCAGCAATAAACAAAGTTAACAGAGGAAAAAGGAAAATAAAATCCAAGGCAGTGTATTGGATTTTTGTCAGCAAGGCAAAAGCACTGCCAGAAACACTCCTAAGAAATCCAACAGTCCAAACTATTCCTGGTTCCTTCCATATTAACACTGGGATAAGAAAAGGAAAACCTTGATGTCTCTGTAAACATCCTTTTTGTTTCACTGCAGGAAAAAATACTTTTAACATTTTATTTAGCATAATATTAATATTTCTATAATTAATATTATAAATACTTTTAGCTAAATACTCAGGATGAGTTTTTTTCCTGTAAACCAAAGACACGAGGGAAGGAAAATTGTTGCTTGTAGATATTCCCCACTGGAATGCCCATGGCCAGGAACATGCAGAAGAGATTTTCACGAGATTTCTCTGCAGATCTATGGAAATTGAAGATACCATTGGTCCCTCAGTGCCAATAATGTCTCTGAGAGTATTTTCTCCCCTACATTTATTTATTTGCTATTATCAATCAATCAATGAGAGCTTTCATATTTTATCAGAGTTGTTTGAGTTTAAAGCTCCCAAGAGAAGCACAGAGAGAGATTTGAAGTGGTTTTATCAATAAAATGCTGGGATTTTTATCACTTTTAAAATATGGCACAAATCTTCTGCTACAGGTGTCTTTTTGCACTGTGAATTTTCATTTACTGATGAATCTTTACTGATGCATTCACAACAAGAAGTGATTTATAGGCATTTCATTCCCCAACACCAGGATTTTGAAGCAGGATTAATTCTCATTGAAATCAGCACAGAAGTGTTGGGATTGAAATTCCTCCGTGGCTGTAATTAGTTATAAATCACATTTTCACTTGATTGCTGCATATATACAACAGTGGTGCTTGACTGGGAGGGGTAAATCAAATCTGTTACTTATTGGGCCAAGAACAGGGAGAGAATGAACATTTTAAGCATTTAAAATTTCCATTTCTGCCCAGAAAACACCAGGCAGGAATCTGGAATTAAACCCTCCCAGGGCCCAGATTTTCTCTCTCAGTTTTGACCTCTGGGGACCAAGGATTTGCCTTTGGGCTGTATCAGTCAGGGAGTTGTAAAAGATAAATAGCTTCAGTGTTATGCAGATTTCCTGCAGAATTTTACAGACCAGGGATGGGGAAGATTGTGGACCTTGATGTTTTAAATTCTGTGTGCAGAGGTGCCCCTGAGGAAAGGTTCATTTTTCACCCAGCAATTAATTCGTGTGGTTGTGCACACCCAGTTTGAACCCTGCTTTTAACAGTTCTAATTGAGTACAACTTGGACTGAACGAGGTCTCCAAGGTTTTGGGGCAGTTTCAGCACATTTTAGAAAAAAATTAATTTCTCTCCTTGTCAGCTGCACAGTGAAATCTGAAATGAGCCTGTTTCAATGGATGAATGGCTGGAAATTAAAAGACAGAAGTAGAAAAGATTAAATGACTTGGACTCTTTCTTTCTCCCTCTTGCTGTCTGTCACAAATCCTACATTAAAAGCCCAGATCTCAAAGTTTTGGATATATTTAGCACTTAATTACTTTCTATTTAATTACTTGGCACCAACTAAATGCAACCTCATTAAATTTTAATATTGTTCTAATAACAATTATTAATTTGCCCTCTAAGAGAGATCTCAATAACAAAACTGTGCCCAGTGTTGACAATGCAATAGAACATGGACAAATCATGGGGAAGGGAATTTATAATCTCTGCCTGTAGGTTCTAAGACCCTTTACATCTCAGTAATATCACAAAGAAGAAAAATCTAATTGCGTTCCTAACATTTTGTGACACCAAAGTCTTCTATCATAAAATCATTTGGGATTGACAAAACTGTAGCTGAAATGAGAATTCATCAAGAAAAAGGAGTTTTGCCTGTATAAAGTCTGATTTTTTAATCAGTGTGAAGATTTCAAAAGAAGCAGTGTCCCTAAATCACCCCTTGTATCTACAAGGGCTTCAATAAAGAAAATGGAAAAAAAATCCCCTAAATAGAAATGTTTGCTAATGAAAAATGTGAGACATAACAAGTCTTCAAGTTTAATCAGCCCTTTAATTTAATGAATCCTTTACTTTCCTTTTATTACTTTACCTTCACACTCTCACCTGCTGCTTTTTCTTCATGCTCTGAACCATATAATCAGAAAAACTTTGCAATTTAATTATCTTCCCTCCTTTGTAATGTGTAGATAATTTGTCTGTAACAGAGAGGAACATTGGACACACTCAATTTGATGTGTTTTTTAAATCCTTCTCCTTCAGTAGCTCTTACAAAGCGTGTGAGGTGCTGGATGAATTCAATGGATTGATTGGCTGGGCATTGATTGATCATCAGCTCGCACTGGGGAATAGTTAAACACTGCAGCCAGCAGATAAAAATGGGCATTTTGCAGAGTTTAAGGTGTGTAAGGGAGTTGTTTCATTGACCCTGTGCTTTTCCTGGAGGTTTGATTTGGGGTTTTTGGTGCTGTGATCAGCACCAGGGCTTTGCTGTGCAGGTGTGTCACTCCTTTGCTTCTGGTTTCAGGGACATTTCTGCATCTGGCACTGTCCCAGCTCGTCCCTCTCAGCTCACCTCTGTCCCTCTGAAGCAGAACTGATGAATGCCCCACAAAAATCTGCTTTCTGGGCAGATGAGCTCAGTGGGAAGAGTGGCTTTTGTTCTCCCATTTCATGGGGCAGGCTCTGAAGCCCAGACCTCCTTCCCCAGCCAGTATCCAATACTGGATCTTTGATATCCAATATCCTGTGCTGTGGCACCCCTGTAGCTCTAATTTTTTCTCTAAGGACCTTGTTTCAGTGAGGAGAAATTGGCATTTACCCCAGGCAGTACCAGCCAGGTCTCCAGGTGTGTCCAGCAGGGAGGGAGCACCTCCAACCCTGCTGCTGAGAGCCAGGGGGACTTTCCCACTGCCAGAGTTAATTTTCATCTCAGAGCTCATTCCACAGCACCAGCAGAGGATGATTTTGGTGGTAGATAAATCTGGGACTCCCTCTTATCAGCACTCTCCAACCACTTTGTGAACTGAGCTGTTCCTTTATCACTGCCACCAAAAAGTCACTCTGGGCACAGCCAGGAGCAGTGCTGCTGAAAGCCAGGGCTTTGAGGACTGGAAACAACAATCTGTGCTCAGAGCACCTGAATTTAACACCTAATGGTTTCAGGGCTTCAAGATCTACTGTGCTTTTGTTATCCCAGCCCAGAGCCATCCAATATTACAAATATTTTACCAGAGAGTGGTTTGTAGCTGCACACCAACCTGGGGAGAAAACTCCTGCCCGTGTTCCCTGAAGGTTTCCTGCTGCCCAGACAGCAAAATTAATTGTGAGCAACTGGCACATTGCCAAGCAAGCACTACTCATGCCTTCATTATCATAAATCTTCTCTGTCACTCTTCAACCCTTCATTCATAATTCCACTGCCTCTGGTCTGTTTTCCTTTCTGGGGTGGTTGATGTAAACACATTTTTATGCTCAGCAGCTGTTTTGCATGAAGATTAAAACTGAAGCAAGCAGTTGGTGAGATATGGAGTCTTGACAAAAAAGGAGCTCAGAAAACAAAATTCTCAAAAGTAAACCAACCTCTTTTATCCAAATTGTCTCTTTTCCTGACCAATTCCTTGGGAATAAATTTAAACCAGATTTTCCTGATTTTCAAGGGTAGCATTATATTGTTATTGTATTTTATATACACAGTTTAAAAATCTGCTTTCTACAAATGAAGGAAAATTTGCCCTTCTTAGTCTGTAAAAGGAAAACTGAAGGAGGCTCTACATGAGCAAGGCAATGGCAGGAAAATTAACTGCCAGCACTTTAGAAAATTCCACATTCCACATTGACAGGGATCTAAAGCAGCCAAAAATCCTTCCCTGACTCCTGCTGGAGTGGGGTGTGAGTTCAGCACTGCCAAAATTCAGCCTGCTCTGTACAAGGAAAGCCGTTGGAACAGCAGCTCCTCAGGAACTGCGGCTCCAGTCCCACTCCCTGAGTGAAAAATCCCCAATTTTACCCTGCAGATCCACAGAACCATACCGAGGTTAACTTATGCAAATGCTGAAGCGTTTTCTTGAGGATTGTGGAGAATTCATTCATTATTCTTTGTCAAATATGGTTAAGATCCGTATGTGTCACCTTAATTAAAGCTTGTGTGGAGTGGAGAGGAATAAAGGAGGATGAGCAAAGAGATTTTTATTGGCTGGATGAAGGAACAGAGCTGTGTTCTGCTGCCATCACCTTTAATAAACTCTGAAACTCTGATACGGCCTAATCTGGTCACAGAAATTGAAAAAAGGCATGATAGCAAAAATGAATAAGGAACGAGAGTACCAGGAGGCAGAAGTATAATTAGAAAAGCTCCCTTTATCTAAAAATTTCATTAAAAACAAAGCAACACTCAAACACACAGAGATATACAGGACATAAGTTTTAATTAAAAGTGCAGCTGCTGCTTTGCAGGCTCAGCACAGAGCACAGGTTTCCCCTCCCAAACAATTCCCTGCCTCTGAAACTCCACATTTTGGAGCAGCTCTGGGGCTCAGGTTACCACAACAATTCACAAGGAAATATAAAACTGGTCACAGCTCTGAGTTCATCAGATCCTGGGCTAATTGGTCACTGGGTCTTTACAGAATAACTCCTCCTCTCAAAGGCTGTGCCTGGGACTTGGGCAAACAGGAACTTCCGCTGGCACTGAAGAGTTTGATTTAGTCTTAAAAAAGCTTGGATTGGTGTAAAAATACAATACACAGACATTAGGCAGAAAAATCATAAACATGTTTCTATAGTTGTAAGAAAGAATATGCCTTAAGTAAGTGAGAAACTATTGATAAGATGGTGAAGGGTTAATAGTGAAAGGGTGTGGTTGTATGGAATGAGCTGAGTTTAAAAGTGATAATAGAAGCATCTGTGTATAAGAGTGACAGAAGCCCATTGGACAAAAGCATCCACAGTGCAGTAGAGGTGAGAAAAGGTGATGGGTTAGAAAAGCAAAAGAAACCCTGTGGCAACTGTCTGTTGGGTTAGAAAGTTCTGTGTGGCCTTGGAACAAAGAACTTGGGACTGTTCTGAGCTGTGGCTGAGTGCCTGCTCCTCTGAAATCTCACACGTCTGAGACTGATGTTTGTCTGGGCAATAAATCATTCTTAACCCAGAACAGCCCCATCCCTTCGTTATTAGCAGAGATAATGGCAGAGATATTAGCATTATTAGCAGAGATAATGCCAGAGATATTAGCATTATTAGCAGAGATAATGCCAGCTGTGCCTCTGGGGCCAAAAGTCACCCAGCAATGAAAGGAAGGACTCAAAGATAATTTGCCTTGGCACACTGAGGAGTGATGGTTTAGGAATAAGTTTCTTCTCCAGGTCAAAATTAGGAATTTTCCCTTTTTTGGACCAAACCAAGCCCCCCACATTTCCATGCCCAGGGTGAGGCCCCAGGGTGGTTTTTGTCCCAGGGGTGACATTGCCCCGTGGGCATTCCAGGAATTCCCACCTGAAAAACCTCGGGGACTTCACTGGAGCAGCTGCAGAGTTGGAGGAAGTCAAACTGGAGTGAGATAAATTTTATCTCTTCAGTTCCTTTTGCACTTTTAATTGTCTTACTCCACATCACTTAATTAATGCTCAGGCAGAGCCCTGGAAGTTATTGCTGGGAACTTGCTTAGAGATGGACCAGAAGAATTTTGAGGTATTTTCCAGGTTTTATTTTTAATTTCTTTATTTTAATGCTGTTTATTGTTTGTCCCCTCTTCGGTTTTTGTAGAGGAGACCTGTCAGGAGTGTCCTTCATAAATCCTCACCTCTGCTTCTCACATAAATTCTAGCTGAAGAATTGTTAAGGAAATATTAATGTAATTTACATTTCTGCCAAGGATTCTCAGCTCCCCTCTTCATAAACAGCACAAACATGTCAAGGAAAACTCCAGAATCAAGGCAGTGTGTTAAAAAAATATATTTTCTGCTGCCTGTAGACAATGTTGATGGGATAAAAAGGAATCATTTCTCTCTTTACTTGGCAGATTTTCACAGTGAGAGCCAAGGTCAGTGTGCACCAGAGCTGGATTAAATCTCTCTCCTTGGCTCTGACACTGGAGGAGACAGCAGGAAAGCAGAAAAGAAGTAAAATTCAGGATTGTCCTGCCTATGGTCATCAGCACCCCCCAAAACATGGTGTTCAGTTAATGAGCCCCTGCCAGGAGCAGAGGCAGGGCTGGGACAGCCCCTCAGGCTCTCCAGGGCTTGGCAGCTCTCAGTGCCCAGCCAAAGAAAATAATTATTCCAAAAGAATTACTCCAAAAGAATTATTTATAGGCATTGCCACCTGCACGGCTTTGCCATGAGAAAAATCCACTTCCCAAAGCTGGGATCCACCATTAACAAGGGACTGAGGATGTCATTCCCATATCCTGGCCACTCCCTTACCTTTATTTTCCCTCCTGTTGGAAGCAGTGATGGCTTTTGGGCACCTCAGGCACTTTTTGTGCCCACCAAGGCAGGAGACCCCAATTCCTGCTGCTGTTTTGGCAGCTCAGAGCTCACCCTGTGTCCCCACGTTGGGATCTGGTGCTCAGCACTTGCACAGCCCCATTGGCACCCCTTGGGTGAAAGATTCCATTTGATTTGATTTGGAAATATCAATATTTTTGATATTTCCTGCCACAGAGCAGTGGAAGCTGCATGTCAGGCTGGGAGGTGGCTGCTGGTGGATGCAGCACCCAGAGGATGCTGAGAGCACCAGAGATCCCAGATAATAATTCCTCCCTTTCTCTCATTAATGCACTGCACAGCATTCTGTGCATGCCTCAATACAAGCCTCAGTTATCCTGTCTGAGGTACATCTTGGCCAGCAAACCAAATTTAATCTGATTTATCTCTTCTGGTTGCTCTCAGTGGCTTCCCAAATGAACATTGGCAAAGCCAGTCACAGAAAGGAAGTAATAAAAGTTAATTTTGTTGTTGACAAATATCACTGGTGGTGAGCCAGGGTTTGTGGAGGTCGCTGGGGAGCCTGGCAGGGATGATTTCATTTCCTCAGTGGTCTGATAGGGATCTTGCTGCTGAGCTTCAGAGCAGCCTCTGCAGGGACATTGTGACAGAAAATGGGACAGTGTGACACGAAATGGGTGTTTTTCACTGAGCCAGGCTGCTGGGGGCCGGGGACTGAGCTCCTCTGGCTGGACAAACCATCCTGTCTCAGGTGCTGCCCAGGTAGCTCTGACTGGGTTTGAAGCAGACATGGGGTGCAGGAGGATTTCAATTTGGATCCTGAAGCTGTTGCCTGGTTTCAAGAGGTCCCATTAGAAAATTGAGCAACACAACCTCTCATTTCGCTGCTGTTTCTTATATTTCTTGAGATTCTGCCACGAAATCCCTTTGCAGACTCTGGCTGAAGGAAGCTCAGGCTCCCAGGAAAATCAGAGTCTGCTCATTTTGCATCCCAAAACGTGGGTGGGAGTTTAGGCATTGCTGCTTTGCTTCTCAATTCCCAACTGCCTGAGTTTGGGGTTTGAGTTCCATCTCTGAAAATTATAAATAAAGTTCCCACCAAAGTGTGAATCATTTTTATTGGCACAGTTCTCCTGTCTGAGGTGTTTTTCTTTTGAGATGAGTGCTGGATAATTAAATAATCTGCAGCTGAGTTATGATACCTGAAAGTGTTTGCAATATCTGGATGAATAAAATAATGATTCCCATGAAAAATGAAAGATCATCAGTCAGCTATTGCACAAGTCAGAGTCTTTACAATTAATGATAATCAATAAGAAACGAATAGAGATAGACAGGTAAGTGGTTTTTCACCAAGTTTGCATTGCTGATCATGGGACTTTGCTTACCCATCATTAACTGCAGCTGCCTCACAATCTCATTTCAGCCCTTCCTGCCTTCCTGTGAGAATATCAGCCTCCAGAAGTTTGGAAAAGATCCTCTTCTGGTGTCACTATTTCCCACCTGGGCAGAGCTTCCTTGTGCTGGGTGTGAGGTGAGCAGCAGTGGCCAGAGGTGGCTCCTGAGCTCCTGGGGCTCTGCCCCTTCTCTCTGAGTGTAACAGGAGCCTGAAGAGCCACAGACCCCAAAGTCACTTCAAAAAAGAGCCCAAAGTGTCAAATCTTAACCCTTGTGGTTAATCTCCCCTCCTCAAGCATTCCCTGGGGAGTTTTTGAGGTTTTCCCAGGGTTATCCCAGAGCTGGCCACAGCCCAGAACTGCAGGGAAACCCTGAGGACGCTCTGCAAACTCAGAAATCTTCAGTCCCAGGCTGTGATTTCCCTTCTTGTTCACAACAGCTTCAGCTCCCAGATCTGTGCTTTAAGAATTGCCTTCAGGAAGTCTCTGCCATTCAGGTGTTATTTTGCTAAATCCAGATGAAATAAACGCTCTCCAATCGATCAGAACTGACTTTTGGGCAGTAAAAACACTCTCCCATCAGCTCTGCAATGTGCACAGTGAATATTTTCCTGCTCCCCAGAGAGATTCAACACAGAGATAGCCAAAGGGTCACTGGGTGATCATCACTGGATCCTTTTCCTTTCTTTTTAAAGAGAAAATATTACTTGAATTGTGGGAAATGTGTCCAACACTTAATTGTGTGATAGTGAAGTTGAGCTCAGAGCTGATAACCCCGTGCAGCAGAAGCTGTTAATGACTCTGCACTCTGCTGATGTCAATTAGATTATTCTGAAGTGGAAGCAGCAGTTTCTGACTGCTGGCACCCTGTCACCATGTGAGCAGCAGTGTTGGTCTCCTTGCTACTTCCCTGATCTTTCAGTGGGAATAATTGAAACATTTTAGTCCTGGAAATTCAGTATTTCATCTCAGGCCAAACTTCACACATTTCATTTTAGTTTTAGGCAGAAGTGCAGCGATATATCAAAAGAATGGCAGTTTATAAATCCATGGATGTGCTCCTATAAATACAGCTGAAAGTATTTGTAGGGAGAAAGCTTTGCCAGATTTTCTGTGCTATCCTATTAAATGTCTTTCTAAACATTTTCCATCCAGACTCTTGTTTAAAGCTATTGAATCAGGTAATTCATAATTTATGTTCCTCGAAGATGCAGAGCTCTGCTCAATAGAAATGGAGGGTGCTCAGTATCTGTTAATTTTTTGTGGTCCCTCTATGTAAAGCACACAGAATTTGTTGCTTCAAAGAACCCCAGGTGCCCAACCCCAAGGATTTCTTTGTATTTTTGTCTCTCTCAGAGACCTGTGGTTCTTTCCAGGAACGCTCTTTTCTCTTTAAATTCAGACCCCACCAGTTCAGTGGTGCCCAGGTTTTCTACACTTCCCATGGCTCTTCCCCATGGCCTGGCCCTGGGACACACCTGGGAGACTCAGTAAAAAATCTGCATTTCCAGACAATGCAGAATTTCTGAAATCCTTCAGATATTTTTCTTCTTGTCTTAATCTGCCAGACAGCCTTCAACAAAAACAAAAACAAAAAAGCACCCTCCAAAATCTGTTTGGTTTAAGGAATTCATAATTTTTATCTGACTTTATCTCTTGGACAGGTCTGAACTGGAATAATACTCGAGTCTTTTTTGGATCAATGGCTCAGGTTTGCTTTTTTATGTGAAACCTCAGAGAAAAAGCCAAAGCTCTGGTCTAGAAACCATGGACACTTCCTCCCTCCAAACTCTATTTTTAATCCACAGCCACCCTTAATAAAAAAAACCAAAAAACCGAGGGCTGGGTGTTTTTATTGAGCTGTGGAAGCTGCTGGGGTGGGATAACTCAGCCCAGATGGGAGCTGCAGGAGGAGAAGAGGGAGCAGCCCCAGCACATTCCTGCCCTCACCCTGCTGAATCCAGGGAATGTTCCCAGGGAGTCAGCCCTGCCCATTCCCCTGGCACCAGTGGAACCAGCAATTTGGGGCAAGTTCAGGTCCCAGCTCCTTCCTTTTTTTCTTATTTTCATTTATCTCACTCTTGTCTGCTTCCTCAGCTGAATATAAGTATTTTCATTTTTCTCACTCTAGTCTGGGTTGTTTCAGTTCTTTTTCCACACCCAGAGGAGCAAGGTCTCAGTGTGATCCCTTGAAGGTTCAGTCTTTTCCCAGCTTTTTAGGGAAGAGCTGCTGCTCTCTCAATTTCCAAGCAGGGCAATCAGGAGCAGGCTGGCATTTCCAGAGAATTGCATGGTGGTTATGAGTGAATTTCTATTTCCTTTAATGAGCACAGGGAAATTGCCTGGCAACTTTTTTTTTTTAATTTTTCCTGAGACAGAAATTAGTGTAATACCTAATTTCCTTCCCAAGGAAAGTCTCCTATAGAATTCCCAGTTAGTTTGTAATTGTTTTCTTTTATCTCTGTGACTAATGAAATGCCCAAGATAAAGGGCTGTGCTGAGAGGCAAATGGGGACATTAGGAGTTTTTCTATGTCCCAAGCTTTATATATTCAATGTGGAAATTAAATTAGGCTTCAGTCCCCTGGAAATTTATATCTTGGCCCTTGTTATACTTCATATATTTAATTAAAATGAAAATATATTGGGCTGTGGTTGTAAAATTATTTTAAAGGAAAGTGATCTCTTCTGGGGCCTTATTTGGGTGGTGAATTAAAAGATGTGGAGATGCAGGAAGAATAACAAGGTCTGCTGGGAGAATGCTCAGAGACAATTGGTGAGAGTTTATTTAGACCTCTAGGAAATTCAGATTAAAACATCTCCCCAAATGAAGCTCTGTTGGAATTGTGGCTGCTGCACTAACATTGAAGCAGAAGCATTTTCCTGATGTTTTCCCTGCCACAACTGGAGCCCCAGAACTCTGCTTGGGCTTCCATAAATCCCTGAGCACCACACTGATGTGCCCATTGCCTTTATTTTTAGTGGAGCCAAAGGAAAAGTGTCTTTTCCAAGACACTGGGGCTGCAGTGACTTGTGCTGACCACCTCCAATTTTCTCTCCTTGTAAACCCTGTTTAGTGTTACAGAAACAATTCCAAGGCAGATTGCAGGTGCCACACGTCTCCTCTGACCCTTAAATCAAATTTAGCGTCTCACTCTCCAGCAGGCCACCAAGGGACACTTGACAGCTCAATGAAGTGGAGATTTAGGCAATAAATCCAAGCATTTATGGGAAAAGGGATCAAAGCTCTGCCTTATTGTGGAAATTCCCAAGCAAGAGCTTCTGAAACTTGGCTAGAATGAAAACTTGGATGGTCAGGAGTGAATTCTTCTGCCCTAAATAATAAATCAGTGTTCTGCCTGCATGGCATGGCCCAGTCACCCCAGCTGGGATCAATTCATGCCAGGCTGGGACTCCAGTGCCAGGGAAGAGCTGGGAATGCCAATGCAGCCCATCTCAAAATAAAGATATTTTGTCAAATAACAAATAATTTGGGTCAAACTGTGGGATAATCTCCTCATAATTCAAATAAAATGATCTTTCCCTGCTGCAGACTGAGAGGAATTCTTGCCATCCTTGCCAGGAGTTACATGGTGCAGGTGTTTCTGAAAACAGCTGGGGGGTTTTTACTGACAAAGCAGTTTTGCAGAAATCCCTTTATTTTTATAACAGTCTTGTGTGTCCAAAGGTACCTGAAAGGTACTGACCATGGGAAATGCAGCTTTGGCACCAAAGGCAGAGCAAAAAACCAAGGGAACAATTGAAATGTTTGAGGCTGTATCAAAACCAAACATCATTTCTGAGGAGAGAAAAAAGCAAACCCTGATTTCAGGGAGAAAGTTTGGCTTTCAGCAATTTACTGAGGGCACGAAAAAACAGAATATTGGAATTTAGGTCAGTGAAAAACAGCACCAAACTGACCCCTTGCCTTCAGTGGCCTTTGCCACCTAATGCTTTGGAAATCAGGTGTGTCTTCCCTAAATACAGGGTGGAAGTTCCAGCCTGGATTTTGTCTTTCCATCTGGATTTGGCAATTAAAGTGATGGAAGTTCCCCCTCTGTCATGGCTTTGATTAGAAATTTCACTTTGAACTTGGGAAATGTTCCACTTTCAGTGAATCAGCGTGTCCTGATGGGGAGAAAAAGAATATTTTGCTTTCCACAGGAAATTCTCCCCTTTAGCTGCTGGGTGAAGGGGCCTGGCAGTTCCCTATAGCAAACAGGTGACCCCTGACTTAGGGAATGATTGGTATCTGATTTTATTGATTTAGAAGGTTGAACAATCACTTTATTCAACTATATGATATTACATTATGTTATATTAAAGAGCTGTTATACTACAAAGAATATTAAAGAATGCTAAAGAAAACTCATGACTGTCTGAGCCAGCCAGGACACAGTTCCAAGTTGGTTAAAAGATTAAAACAATCTTTAGTAAAATCGAATTAACAAATTACCTTAAGTAAACAAACTTCCTAACACATTTCACATATGCAAAACCAAGAGTAATAAGTAGAGGTAAGAATTGTTTTTGTCTTCTTCTCTCTGTACTTCTCCAAAAAAAAAAAACTAAGAAAGAAAATTATGTCTCTCTGTTCAAAGAATGTGAATACCACGGCACCCAGAGTGGGGCTTTTTAGAATGGGATTTTTCAGAGTGGGGTTTTTTAGAATGGGATTTTTCAGACAGGTTTTTTTTCAGAGCATTTCAACATCTTTCCACGTGTATCATACCTGCTGTAGGATGTGGGCTCTGTTTGCTTTGCAGGTTCTTTTTTAACAAATAAATCATTAAATACCTGTGGGTATTTTAATTACCTGTTGGTAATACCAGGGCTGTGAATGAATTCAGAAATGTCCCCTCTAAACAATAAACCCAGCCTTCAAATATTCCAAATATATTCCCTATAAACCCCTGGATTTGCATCTTCTGGTGGGGCTGCTAAACCATTGTCTACGCTAGGAGTCACCTACATGAACAGCATGAGATAAAATACTAAAGGAATAAAAAATAAAAGTACTAAATGAATAAAAATACTGAAGGAATTGGGATAAAAATACTAAAGGAATTGGGATTTGCTGTTATAACTTGAATAGAAGTGCAAATTCAGATGGGATCCATTGTTCCTGTGTTCATTTATTGTCTGTTGTTAGCAAAAAAACATCCATTGCTTCAATGGAAATATCAGTAGAGATATAAGTAATTACATTTCTTTTTTCCTTCTATTTTCTGCATGATTGAAAGGGGCAGACACAGCAAAGAGCAGGAAAATCTGCACATAGGAAGGGAAGGGGATTCAGCAAGAGTAAGGACAAGGACCTACACCCTTTATTTTAGTGGGAGCTGGGAAAGAGAAAAAGAAATTAAAGCAGAAAATAAATTAAAAAATAAACCAACCAAAAGCACCTTATTTCATACAGAAAATAGAAGTTTTCTGTCAACCTTGCAAATAAGAGAAAAGGGCTTAGGTTCTTTCTTTTGGACATAATTCATGGAGTAATAACAGATGAATATGCTCCCAAAGTCGAGATATATTATTTCAAATTGCTCCTATATTTAAATATGAAACAAGCTGGCATTTTGTCACGTCAGCTAATGGAGCTGCTGGGGAAAATCTGAAGATGAAAAATAGACAATTAAATGGTTCCTTGGAAAACAAAGGAGGGATTTGCATATCTCTTTATAATGGTAAGTTTGCAGTTCTTCCCTTGCAGGGCTGCAGCAAAGTGTAAATCTGAGATGTTGGGATCCAGAGCTGCTCAGGTTCCTGGGAAAGAGCTCTTTGTGCTCCTGCTACTACAAATTCCTGCACTGTTATACCTTGAAATCTCCAGGGAATTCTCTGCTTTCCAGGCAGAATTCCATTCTGTATTCCAGGCAGCACAAACTCCTGCAGATACCCAAACACTGGGAGATGCCTGAGGGATATTTCCTCTCATTTTTAGCCTGGTTCCCTAAGGAAAGCCTCATGTTTTGAGGGTGGGTGGGAGGTTTATGCAAATACATCTGTCCTTCTGTGCTGCCTTCTCCAAATTTCTGTTGTTTGGTTCCAGTTTTGCCCAACAAGTGAGAAAAGCCGGAGTGGGAGTTTATCAGGCACTGGAGGATCTGCACCAGCCAGCAGAGCTATAAACACTTCCAGATTCAAAATGCTGAGAAGGCTTCACCAGGGGTGTGAAACCTCCCAGGCTCTGAGAAATCCACCTGGGGGAATTTGTGACTTGGGAGAAAACAGCTTAGAAAGTCCAAACACAGCAGGCATCACTCAGGAATGGTCCTTGGCCAGGGAATCTGGGAATTGCTCAGAGCTGGGGGCCAGCAGGATTGGAGGGAAGGAAGGATGGTGGATTTAGGTCCTGAGCATTCAGAAATTGCTGTTCATGGGGAGCACCAGGCTGCAGGGCTTTGTCTGTGCTAGAAAATCTTGCAGGGAACAAAATCCACCAACAGAACTATCCCAGGATCTGGAGAATGCCTGCAGAAGCTGGCAGAGGCAGGTGGCAGGAAACCTTGGCAGAATTCAGGCAGAATCAGTTAACCAGGCTGCACAAATCCATAGAATCAGAATTCATTAGTCTCCTGCTCAGCAGCATGCCTGTTTTCCTCATTTTCTCCTGTTCAGGCTGGATTTAAGGAGCTCCTTCTCATGACAGAGGAAAACACAAACCCCCCTATTCCAGATTTAGAGCACACCACAAATCCTTTGGAGGCAGAATTTTGTTTGGCTCTTGTAAAATATACCTTATATATATATATATATGTATAGATAGATAG
>VYZP01027200.1:2431-17658 GCA_013400635.1 Hypocryptadius cinnamomeus
GAAAATCAATCCTTTTGTATTTTCCCCTTTGAAAAATTCCTCCAGTAAATTTCCTCCTCTGAACTGCTGTGACAGAAATCACTTCCCTGTCCCTTCTGCTTTTTAAGAAATGGGAATGTCGGAGGCAATAAATGACAAACCTCTGAGCCTCATTGACAGAAATGGGATGGTTCCGAAAAACAAATATTATTTATAGTTATCACTGTTTTCCTAGCTTGTTCCTGGTTTTCAGCCGTGCCTCCTGAGCTGTGCTACATCTCTGGGATGGCATTTTTGGCCTTTTTTCCCTTGTTATTGGCAGTGACACAGGATGACATCCCGTGTCCCTGTGATGGTGTGGCAGCTCAAATCCCTGTTTACTGGAGCGCTCCAGGGGCTGCTCAGGAATTCCCTGGTGTGCTGCTGGGGGATCAGGCAAGTGGTTAATTGGGATCCCCAGCTGCTTCAGAGCTGCAGGATGACTCAGTGCTGGCACCAGGCTGTGAGAGTTCAATTCCTTCTGTCCTTGTGGGGAACCAGCGCTCTCAGCCCGGCTGCTGCACGTGAGGAGCACTTTTCCATCATTTTATGCAAAAGTTCCCAGTAGGACAGTTTTATTTTTGGATATGGCAATGAGTGAACGTTTGGCAGAAGGAGGCAGGATTTGGATGGAGGAAATCAGACAGGGCTCCACCCCACGTCTCTCCAGCTTGGGGAGTTTTGGGTTTGAGCACTGTGTTTTCTTTGCACACAGCAGAGCTTTGGGACTGAAGCCCCAAAAGAGACATTGGTGAAAACAACACTTAGGAGGCTTTTGGGAGAGCCATATTTTTTCCAAATCCCTCTCTGACAAGTCACTGGGAAGGGACACCAAGTGACCCCACATGGAGGGGCACCAAGGACCCCACCCTGAGCCTCCCAGCTCACACCAAGTGTGAGGTCACCCCAAATCCCACCAAGAAAACACCCCTGCAGAAAAGGATTGCAAAACCTCCGTCCAACCAGGAGCTCTGCTGCCATCTCTACATCCATCAGATGCACCTTGTAGGAGGGGAGAAGGCCTGAGATTAGATTGCACTGTAATCTTCAAGAAAAACTGCTTTTTGATGACAAAAGTGATGAATTGCTGTCTGTTCTGGGAAGATCATATCCGTGTGTGGCAGTCGGAGCCGCTCAGTGCTCTGAGGCTGAGGGTGATGAATCAGTAGAGTGGGGCCTGGAACTCATCCAAGGGAGGAAAAAATTTCTATTTTTTATATATATATACACACATACCTCCACACATGGGTGTCTTGAGTCTGAAACCCATTTTCTGCTGTCCAAAGAGCAGCTGTTTTCCATTAAACAACCCAAGGTTTCACTCACTCCTGCTCACGCCTTTGTTTGCACCCAGGCCAGGATGTTATGAGGATGAGGAGGGAAGTTAATGATGCCCCATATAATGAGGTTTCATTAATAAACTGTTTATCCCAGTGACACATTTTTCCCCAGACTGTGACTGGTCTAGGCTGGACAGAGCTTGGAGCAACCTGGTCTGGTGGAATGTGCCCATGGCAGGGGCTTGGAACAACAGGGGCTTTAAGGCCCCTTATGATTTTGTTTCTATCATTCTATAATTGTATGATTTCACAAAAGCAGGTCTAAAACACACAACCCCTTCCCCAGGCAGCACTGTGGTTGAGACATTAATGGAGAAGAAATTGCCAATCTATTAAAAGATATCTGCTTTTAAAGATAAACCCAGCTCACTTCGCTATTTCCAAGGTGACTCTTTTATTCCCAAGCCACCAGCTGAAAAGTGCGTGGAGGGAGGCTCTGGGGAAGCAGGGGAGATCATTCCTCCTCTGCTCCTGCCCTGTGGAGCTGCTCCCTTGGCCTGGGAGGAAAAGCTGCTGCTCTGGCATCTGCTAAAGCCTGGTTTAGCAGGTTTAGTGCTGCTCCTCATTTATGGTGGCAAGTCCAGGGGTGGCTCTGGCCACACTGTCTGTCATGCCAGCCTGGGCAGACTGCCATGTGGGAAGGGTCAGGATATGCAAAATCTCCTCCAACATCGCTGCAACAGGTTGTAAAATACTTACAGCACCTGCAAGCCTGGGATCTGACACGACACCAGCTTTTCTCTTCCCCAAACAAAGGAAAAAAACAGCATTTAAAACACTCTGAGCCTGCTGAGATCTGCTGTCAGGGCCAAATGTCAGGTTTCTAAACATCTTTACAATGGCTTTAAGTGTTGCCTGGAGATTTTGGGGTTTTTTTAAGCCTGTCTTTGATCCTTTGGACAGAAGTGATCAGGAACATCTCCTGGGAGCACACTGCAGCCCCACTCGTGGAGGAACCTCCTTCTCTGAACAGCATCCTAGAATGGTTTGTGCTTGGAGGGACCTTAAAGATCATCTTGTTCCACCCCTTGCCATGGGCAGGGACACCTTCCACTGTCCCAAGTGCTCCAAGCCCCGTCCCACCTGGCCTTGGGCACTGCCAGGGATCCAGGGGCAGACATTCCCTGCAGTACACCAGGAAATTCAGTCTTTGGAATGCAGTAAATCTGGATATGGGCTGTCTGCATAAGGCAGAGGTTTGGGTGGATAATTTATAAAGGATGGTAATAAAACAGACTGCACAGTTTAGATCTTAATAAAACTGTGATGCCTTTTGTCTGATTTTATGGACAAATTTTATTAACTTAGTACCTTTGTACCAGAGAGGTCTGACAGGTTTCTTATGGCTGAGAGCTCTCCTGAGCAGCAGAAGAAAATCAGAAACGTTTAGTACCCAACAGCAGGAGATCACAAACCCACCCTCCTTGGAAATCCATCCTCCTCAGGTGGGACAGGATGGAGATGCAGGAGAGGGGGGAATCACAGAATTATGGAATGGTTTGGACTGGGAGGCACCTTCAAGACCATCCTGTTCCACCCCCTGCCATGGACAGGGACACCTTCCACTGTCCCAGGCTGCTCCAAGCCCTGTCCAAGCTGGCCTTGGACACTTCCAGGAGTGGGGCAGCCACAGCTGCTCTGGAGGAGCCTCTGGCCTGGAGCCACCCCGGCTGGCAGCCAGGGCTGGCAGCACTCAGGGACAGCTGGTGCCTGGGAGCACCAGGAATTAGGAATGGTTTGCTAACAAATCTCATTCCAAGCCGTAATCAAGCACCCATCCACAGCCTCCCTGTGTCCCACCCCCACACCTCACATCAGAGAGGGGTACCCAGAAATGTGGGGATGGCTCCTGGCTCTGTGGCTGTGACAGAGGGATGGATATCCCTGCTGGAGGATTCATGGGGATGGGTGTGGGATGAGATCATGGCAGCCATGGCTGGGAGGCCCTTGGAGGCACCCCAAAACCAGCTCTGCTTGCCCTGCCCATCCCAGCCCCTTCCTCCAAGGAACAAAATCCAAATGAGAGTAACAGGTCCCAGTGCGCTGCCCTTCCTCATCCCAGTTGGTTCATGGATTGTTTATCTGCTGCTAATTATCCAAATGATTTGCATCTTCTCTAGGACTGGGCCCAGGTCCCCTTTGTGAGTGATCCACCACCCATTTGTGCCTGCCTTGTTAAGTTAATTTAGGTGAATTTCTGAGTGCTGATTCAGGCACTTGTGTGCAAGACTCTGCAGCTCCACCATGGCCATGGGATGGGGGAAATGGCCTTGGGGAGCTTCCCCACCAGGAACAGCCATGGGATTTATGGTGTTTTCCTTGGAGAGCTTCATCCCCACGCATGACACAGCCCTTACAGAGATCAGCAGAGTGTTTTTTCTCTGCTCTTTCCTGCAGGCAGGACAATTCAGCAGACATGGGAGGGTGGTGGGGTTTGATTGGGACACAAACCCCATCCCAGGGCATCCACACTGCTGAAGGACACAGCCAACATCCTCCTCCCTTGTACTCCAGGGTTAAAAAAAGAGGGGGGGGAAAGGGAAGAGAGAGCAGCAGCATTCTCATTTTGTTGCCATAGCAGCCTTCTGGATTATTTAGACTGATAGCATTTGTAAAAATTCAACAAAGGGTAAAGGATCACTTGGAAATGGGAGCAGATGTAACAGTGCGTGCCATATGCCACTGGGAAAAAAATCCATTGGCAAAGGCAACAGCATCAGAACGAGAGCCTAACCCACATTGTGCCACGGAAAATGTCACTTTCTCTAGATTACAGGGTAGAGTATGAAGCAGAGAAAATTCTGTTCATATGTATAATTGCTGAAAGGCGTCCCCGGCGCGGAGCCGCGGGGAGCGGGGCCGCCTCCCCTGCAGGCCCTGTGAACCTCCATGTGACACAAAGGAAAGGTTGTTAACATTAAAAATTAATTAACCCTCGCACGCAGCTTAATGGAACTCGCTCCTGAGAAAGGCTGCCCGCACAAGGGGGGAATTGCCAGGGGCTCTGTGAGGAGCAGAGCCGTGGAAAGGCGCTGGGTTTGCACCCTGAGCTCTGCTGCAGCAGCCCTGCAGTGCTGACGGAGCCTCTGGGAGCTCCAGACCAAACCAAGGAGCTGCTAAAGGCTCCAGAACACCTGGTGGTGCTCAGGGCAGTTATCCTGAGCAGGGGTCAGGGCACAAGCCCCCAGCTCCAGAGAGGGAGGGGGCTGCAGGCAAGGCTGGCAAGGAGTGGGAGGCTGTGGGTCAGGGGGAGCTGCTCCCCAGCACCAGCCTCGTCCCACTGCTCCTGGAAAGCACAGCCAGGGCTCCTCATGAATCCAGCTGACACCAGATTCCTGCCAGAAAGGCACTGAGGGATGAACAGAGGCCAGCACATCCAGTATGTGGATGGATGAGGTTGGACAGGGCTTGGAGCAACCTGGGATGGTGGAAAGTGTCCCACAGAGGGATGGAATGAGATGAGTTTCAAGGTTCTTTCCAGCCCAGACTTCTCTGTGATTCTCTGATGATACTTGGGACAATGAAGCCTGGCAGGGGAAAGCTCTGGTTCCATCCCCAGAACCCTTCTCTGGAGCTCCCTACAATGGGAGGCAGACTGGCAAGAGCTCCCATTGCCACTCACCCGGGACTGCATGGGGCTTAAAATGCTCTTATTTATCATATCCTCATGATGAAAAGGGTTATTAAATGCCCAGACCTTCCTACAGCAGCCTGGGCATCAATCCTGGCCATGCCCCCTTGCTTGCCTCTACTGCTGCAATGTTAAAATAAATAAATAAATCAGAATGGCCACATAATTATAGGAAATGGAGACACACATTGGGCTGGAGCAGCAGGGAATAATTATTTGCTGTCCTTCAGCACCCCAAAGCAGA
Source organism: Hypocryptadius cinnamomeus (assembly GCA_013400635.1). NCBI lineage: Eukaryota > Metazoa > Chordata > Aves > Passeriformes > Zosteropidae > Hypocryptadius > Hypocryptadius cinnamomeus. Next base: position 7,665 of record VYZP01027200.1, read on the forward strand.
CAGGAGTGGAGGGGAGCCTTGCTGTGGGTACTGGCTCTGTGTTGCCCACCTTGGCACTGGCACAGGACCAAGCCCTGGCAGCCAGGAATGGGAAGCAGACACCAGGGATGGATGGTTTGGCACAACCATGAGAGCCAAAACCACGTGCAGAAGGGAGGGAAGGACATGGCCAGAGGCACAGCAGGGGTGGAGATGGGGAATGGAGCAGAAATATTCCAAAGTGGAGCACGCAGAGCCCCCAAGCCATTCTGAGCAAGGAGCTCCCAGCCCAAGGGCAGCGAGACACAAGGGCCGGTCCCTGGGCTGTCCATGGGGGTGGGACATCACCAAAGCCAGCCTTGAGGCCAGCAAAAATCACCTCCTCTGCAATTTCCAAGGAAAAAAGTTGCTTTATTAAATTACCAGCCTGTGGAAAATGTATATCCTGTTCCCCTCGAGAGGAGAGACACATAAAATTCGGGCTCGTTTTGACAAGATACCTTCAGTGAGCGTAAATCACTCATGGGTTGATTAACTCCTCTTCTTAGGCAATTCTGCAAGTTAAATGACAAAGCTTCCTCTCCTCCTGAAGGCTTTTACTGAACTTGTAATGAATCCAGGTATACTAATGTCTTTATTATTATTATTATTATTACAGAGCCCAGGCAGCACGGCAGTGTTACTGCCTGGGAGCTGTTTGTCATTGCACAGGACACCACTTGCTGTTTACCTTGGTTTCTCCTCAAATGCCAGCAAATTAAAAAAAAAAAAAAAAAAAGAAAAAAAAGGAAAGAGAATTTTATCAACCATGACAAATTATGCCATTTTTTGATGCATATGCAAAACAGCAAATTAGGCATTTGCTGATGCTCTTCCATTTACGACACAAAAGGGATGGGATGCTGGATATGGCCTCTGGGAGTAGCACAGGAGGGAGGGGTGGATGGGGTTGTCAGAACCAAAATATGATTAAAATATTGTAAATCTCCAGAAAACTCAGAAATTCCCCAGTCTGGCTACAGACAGTTGATATCTGTGATAGCAGTGACAGAACAATCCCTCAGAGCTGGGAGCCAGGCAGCCCCTGGCCACGGGATCTTCATCTCCTGGCCCTGTTTTGGCTCCAACTCGCACAGCTTCTCCCTGCTGAGGTGCTGAAGCACTGAAGATGAAGGTTTCAGGCTGCTCAGGAGCTGTTTTAACTCAAGGCATAATTACTTGAAACAGCAATTATGTGCTTGGTGAAGCTCAGAGGCACCTCCCAGGTCGTGTCTGAGGGAGCACTGAGCACCCCGGGTGGCACCTGTGGCATTCGTGACCACCCCGGCGGCTGGGGGAGTTTTGTTCCCCTCCTGCCTGAAGGAGGAGGATGAACATCCCTGCTCCTGGCTCTGCACACCTTCATCCCACTGCTAAACCAGTGTTCTCCCCTGGGAAGCTGCCTCCAGGGTGGAGGAACTCATTTTGTCTCAGCTTCACCTGCAGCATTTTGCCTGTGAAATCACCACGGCACAACAAAAAAAAAATCTTTATGTGTGTTCTGCTCATGTCTCAAAGTCTGCATTGTAAAATATAATCATTTTTAAGCCCACTTGCAGCAACATTTCTCTCATACAGGACAAAGAGCTGGGGCTGGGGCTGCTCCCCTGCTCCTCCTCCCTGCAGAAATTCAGATAAAACAGGGGAAAAAATCCTGCAGCTTCCTACACCGGGCTCAGGCAAAGCAGGGATGTGCTGGTAACGCAGAGGAGCAATCCTGTGAGCTGCTGGAATGTTTTCTTGGATTGACAAATAATAAATACTGGTTTCTCTGGGCTCTAATAAGAGCAGGGACTGCACTGAGGAGGGATGGACGGGCACCAACCCCGACAAGGGCAGCTCCTCAGTGAGGCTGGCAAAGCCTCTCACACCTCATGCAGAAAGTCCAAGTATCTCTGTGATGAGTTTGATAAATGATGGAATACATCCTCAAAAATAAACTCTGTCAAGGAAAGCTGATAGCAATAAAGGAGTTCTGAGAGGAGAGGAAATTTGCCATTCAGAGAGAGATAACCTTGCAAATACTCTGTATTCCTGCCACAGAAAGAACAGAACCGACACGCTCCCTGCTCTCCCGCCCATTCCAAAGAATCCGAGCTTTTCCACAAGCTGTGAGAAGGATCGTGCTTTATCTGCTCCTTCCCAGGTTCAGCTGAGGTTTCAGTAGGAGCTTGCTGAACCATCAGTGCCTGCAATTAACACTTGCAGCTATTTTTACAGCGGGATCTGGGCTGGGTGTTGGAGAGCCCCCGGAGAGAGGCTCAGGCGTGCGCTGCTTCGGGAGGAGCATCACCCTGACCCCGCAGGCTGCTCCTGCCTTCCATCCCCACAGTGGAGCCTTGGGAGAACGCTGGAACCTCTAATCTCAGCCCAATCCTTAGGGTGACCCTACTGGGGACCCCAAACCGGGGCTCAGTGTGGTCCTCACTCCCTGCTGAGAGCATGGCCAAGCGCTGCTGCCCCTGAACGTCATCACCAAACAGAGCTTGGGACATCCAGAGGTTGGGAAATTGTCCAAAAAAAGCTTCCAGTGTTATTTGGGCTGCAAGGCAGCCAGTCTAGAAGGAAGGGGCTGGAGCCTGAGGCTGTGTTGCAGGCTGGGCTGGGGGAAGGCTTTGGGCTGTGCAGGGCTGAGCTCTCCGGGCAGGGAGTTTGGGAGCAGGAGGAGATCATGTGCAGGATTGATGAGGGAGGTGAGGAGAAACTGTCCCAAGGATGAGATGCTGGTTTATTTTGTAGCAGAGTGAACACAGTGTGGCTTCAGGGAGCTCTCCAGCTTTACTCCAGGTCCCTCAGCCAGGACATGCTGCCCACTGCAGGTACAGGTGTGTCCTCTCATGGCAGGGCAGAGCCTCTCCCTAAGCAGAAACAACAGGCAGGACCTGGAAGCTGTGGATTGTTAAGTCTGGAATTGAATACACAACCCGAGGCCACCCCTGGGGTACCCCACAGTGCCATGGGGCTGACAGTGAACACAAAACCAGAGGTGATGTCCAGTGCTGCACTCAGGCTGAGGATGTGAAGAGCATTTTATTATTCAGTTCCTGCAGTGACCCAAGTGTAGATGGCAGGTCATGCTGGGGATCACTCACAGCCACAACAATGACATTTTTTGCCTCTTTCTCTTTTGCAGGCTCTGCAGAGCCAGTGACCACTCACCCTGCCCCAAAGGGCAATTGCTGGGAAGCTGCAGGCCTAGCAGGAATAAGTAAAAAAGCTTTCAACACAGTTTCTTTCTTGGTATAAACCCAAGAGAAGCTCCACTGTGAGTGGAATGGGAGGAAGGTCTCAAGGCTGCCATGGGCATCACTGTCCCACAGGAAAGCTGCAGGCACCACCTCCAACTAATTTAATTTGGGGAGGGAAGGGGCTATATTTGTATTTGTGGCAGTATTTCACACCCTTTTGGTGGCAAGAAGGGGCTTCCTCTCCTCCCTCAGCAGCCTCATTCCCTGGCAGCCACAATCCAATGATTCTCCTTTTTAATCTGCCTGGGAGAAGGGGGATAATTAGTAACGAAGCACACGTGCTAAGAACATGCAATTATAACCATTGGGTTATAATTTATGTCTTATCCTTCTGTGCAAAGTAATTAATATAGTAAAAGATTATTTCTACCTAAGTGAGTAGAAGGCAAAGTTAGCTCTGCTCAGCAATGGACCCAGCTGAACAACCGTGCCCAAAAGTGGCTGCAGGCTGGAAACCCAGGGAGAGGCAGAGAAGTTCCCAAAGGAACAGGAACTTTTTGGGAAAGCCTCCTCTTCTGGGCACCTTACAGTGGAGGGAAAGAGAGACCTGGCTCTGCCTTTCCTCTGCTCCCACTGCAGCTCCTCTGTGGGGCTGCCCTGTGGGGTGGGTCTGACCCTGCTGAGGTTTTGGGCTTCATTTTGGGTTTGAGATTTACTGAAGAATAATTTAGAGTCTTTGTTCCACACCCAGTAGCCAGTTTTCCTGGTTTTCTGCCCACGAGCCTGGAGCAAGGTGAGGGCTGGCCCATCCACAGGCTGCCACCAGCAGGGAGGGGTAGGGCAGAGAGGGGGACAGCAGGGACAGGGGACCCCAGCCAGCCACCAGTGCCACTGGGAAGGGAAACTGGGACCAGGAACCAGCTCTAAATGCAGTCATGCCCCTGCAACAGTCTGAGCCAATTAGCAGGGACTAATTTGTTTCTGAGGATGCTCAAGCAGTCAGGACCTTTCACTTTAATGAGTTTCTCCCCTCAGCTCTGGCCTGCAGCTGGTCCCCATCAGTGTCAGTTCAATGTGTACATTTTTACTAAAAATCACTGCAAACTCCTGCCAGGTCACAGAAATAGGGAAGCATTAGCCCTCAGTGTCCCAGGGAAAGGTGGAACATGCCCAAGGAGCCCTGGGATGAGATTTCCTTGCCCTGTCCCTGCTGCTCCTGGAGCTCTAAGCCCCAGGGGCAGAGGGTGAAGGCAGCAGGGGTGAACAAAGCCCCTCCCCTGGCAGGACCCCCTCAGTCCAAGCTCAGAGGCAGGTTTTGTGTGCCTTGGCTCTGTTTCCATGGCAATTTGCTTTGGGAGCACCACTGCAGAGGGAGCATCCCCAGGGGATGGGCCTGGGAGCAGAACGGGCTGCAGGGCTGGGCACAGGGCAAGGCTGGTGCTGCTGGGGGACTTGGGCATGGAAAATGTGGGGAAAGAGCAGGCACCTGGACTTCCACTTCAATTTTTTTACTTTAATTCAACTTCCAAACTGCTGCTTTTCTCCTGTGCTGGTGGGATTTACAGCCCTGTGCCCACCCCAGCTCCCACCTCCTGTGTCCCACCTGGCCATGGAGGAGCTGTTTCAGCCAGGAGGCCACAAAGTAAAGGACCAAACACTGCTGCCAGCCCATGACAGGCACAAATCAGCCAGGCAGGAGCATGAGGACATTGGCTTGGCCACCAAAACAGTTGAGGGGGTTCACCACTATCATAACCCATGTCTGTGCAAGGCAAAACCTGGATGCCTTGCAAAATCAAGATGTGCCAGGAAGAAAACCCCAGCAGCAGAAGCCACGTTTTAGAGGCAGCAGAGCACCCAGCAGTGATGCAGCTGTGAGGAAAGAGCCTCCACGTGAACTGCACTCAGATAAACTCCCTCAGTCCAAGGGGTGGTGTGGTTTAGCCCAGTTTGGGAAGGGCTGGAGGTTTGGGAGTGACTCAGGTATTCCTGTGCCTGCCCTCCAGCTGCTTCCTGACTCACTCAAGCCCCTCTGGCACAGGGGTTCTGCCAGCCCCAGGTGGGATAAAGGAAAAAAGAGGGACAAAAGGCTGTGTGCTGAGTATTTCACCCCTGGAGCAAAATCAGGTATGAGAAAGCAAAAAATAACTTGAGGCAGGTGGCTGAAGAGCAGATAGGCTTTGCTTTCTTTTTTTCTGTCCCAGCTTCCAGAGTAATTTGCCAGAACCCTTTGACAGTCATTCTCCCTGCAAGAAAAATTGGCATTTTTACAGATTATTAAAGGATTATTGCTCTTTGACAGTGCTGCAGACACACAGGTGGTGTGGTGGTAGAGCAGATAAACAGTCGTGTCCATCTGGCTGTGGCTCTGCCTTGGCTTGACCAGCCCTGGGGTGGGACATTGGACTGATGATGATGATGAGTGTGAGCATCATCACCTCCTGGAACAGCACTTGCCCCTCAGCTTTGTCCATCGTGGCTCTGCAGCTCATCAGCACCATGGTGGCACTCAGTCTGAGCCTTTGGCACCAAATCCTCACGCACACAGCTCACCTGGGGCACTCGTGCTTCTCCTAAAGGTCACTGCCATGAGTCAGGGTGATTTCTTCTCCCTCCAGGCCTCCTGAAATCCATGAAGCTCATTCAGCAGGGAGAGGTGAGCATTAAGGATTTCAAAAGGATGTGCCAAACTCCAGCAGAGAGGTGTGTATTTTGAATTCTTTCCAGCACTGTAAAGATGGGGATTCAGCAGCAGGCTCTGGAGGGCCCTGGCTGGTGGTGGCTTTGCTGCTCTGGGGTGCCCTGGGATTTGCAGAGACACAGCCACTCCCTTCTCCCCCCTCAGCAAGGAAGGATGAAGAACTGAAAGCTACCCAGCTCTGTGCAGTGCCTCTGCTCAGCTGCTGCCCTGGGCTCCAGTGCTTCTCAGCAGTGCTGGTGGCCATGGCAGGTTCTTGTCAGCAGATGCTCCTCACTGCTGCTTCCAGAAATGGTGCTGTAAAGCACTGTAATGAAAAATGGATAGAGAGAGGCCTCCAAAGACTGCTCTGCCAGCAATGCCTGCTCTGGGTTTCCTTCCTGCAGCCTCTTTTCAGAGGAGGCATGAGGGGCAGAGAGCATCAACCCCTTGAAGGTCCCTCCAATGCCCCAGGAGCAGACCTGGGCTGGGTTCTGCTGCTTCACAGCTGAGCTCAGCACAGGGCAAGGTGCAACCTGTGGAGTGAAACCCCATTTTCATTCACAGCCCTGCCAGGGAGCTCATTAATCTGCTTAGCCCTGGAATAGCCCCTGGTGCAGCCTGTGGGCTGTGGTGTGTGTGCTCCCAGGGGTGAGTGGGGAGTAAATACCTCAGTGTGCTCCTGCTGAGCAGCATCTTCCTGTCCATCATCCCCAGCTGGGCTTTTCCCTTGTGGAAACTGGCACAGAGCAATCAGCAAGCCTGGGATGAAGGGAGGGGAAGCAGAAGCAGCTGATGTGCCCAGGACAGCCTGTCCCCCATGATGATCAACACCACTGATAAACACTTGGTGCATTGATCCAGAGGGAGAGGAAGCCCCCTTAGGTCTGTGGTTGAAGGGCTCTGTTCTCACAGCTCTGCTGAGCTGCTCTGGCCCCAGTGGAGCTGCTCCCCCCGCTGCCCACCTGAGAACCCCCCTGCAGGACCCAGAGCCAGCAGGGCTGGGCTGCGGCTGGCCCAGGCTGGGCAGAGCAGCCCATCTCAGACAGGGTTTGGTACCCACAGCCTCTGCTCCTGCATCTTCTGCTCTGACCAGCACATCCCTGTGCCCAAACATCCAGAAAAACACCAGGAAGGGAAAGATTTTGGAGCACAGCCCCGGCTGGGAGCCCTGGTGGCACGGTGTCCCTGCAGCACTGCTGTCTGTCCTCCTGCCACAGCACCGAGAGCCTCCAGGAGGATTCTCCAAGGCCAGCGGCTGCAGATGCAAGGGCAAAAGCCAAGCAGCACTCAGAGCTGACAGCTCTGCATCTGGCTTCTGCTCTGAGGGAAGTAATTAACAGGAATAATCACCCAGGAGCAGCAGCACACCGGGAGGGGAGCAGGGTTTGTCATCGCCAGCTGATGCTGGACAGGGGGATGGTACCACCTACTCCAGGGGCAGCAACAGCAAAAGGCAGATTAATGCAAAAAGCCCTGAAAAATGAGAGAAAAAGGTTCCAGGCAGAGCCTGGGGAGTTTCCCTCCACTCCAGGCACTGGGCAGATTTTTCAGAAGAGATTAAATAATTCAATGGTGGCCTGGCAGGGAAGCAGCACCATCATGTTCTGCGTCTTTTGTCTTGCAGGGCAGGGATCAACTGCCCCAGCTCCTGATGAGTGATATAAGGGAGAGGAAAAGTTCCCCTGTGGGATTGCTGGTTGTCCCCATCACCAGGACCCCTGAGAGGGAGCAGGGCCAGACCTGGCACTGTTACCTCCTGTCCCACTGGCTCTGCAGCACGGTGGCACCTCCCACTGCACCAGCCTTGCTGCGTGGTCACAAAACTCCTCCTCATCTGGCTGACACCTGCAACACCCACTAGGGAGCAGAAAAATCCTAATAAAATTAAATGAAAGCACTTAAAGCATTCCTGGGAGCTTGCAGGCACCCCTCTTCCTTGCACCCCCAGTAGGGTGTGCTCCCCAAATGCCACCCCATGGGGGGACAACATCAGGTACCAGCAGCAGGATCCAGGATCCTGTGTGGGGACATGGAGCCTCTCAAGGCCCAGTGGGGGAGTGGCAGCCACTCTGCCTCCTCAGCCTTGCCAGCAGACTTGCAGATGGATCTTAAAGGCATTTAAGTTTTAATTTTTTATGGTGTCTGACAGTTTATTTTTCAATTAAAGCTGTGCCCGTGTGGGAATAGCTGGAGCTGTTGCTCCTGTGGCTGCTCTGCCCTGGCAGATGCTCGTGGTTGTGTTTCACCCACAGGTTTGGTAGAAGGAGCAGGGTGGCCTCTGGGGGCACAGCCCTTCCCTGGTTATTTCAATAAAAATGCTCAGAATGCCATCTGTGCTTCCTAAGAAAGAAGAGCTGAAGAAAATCCTCCAGGCTCCATCACCTCCAAGATATCAGACACAACAAGTCATTAAAACCCATCCTTTGCACTTACAAACGACATTACACACGGTGCAGCCCTGGAATGGCCTTTCTAGTGCTTCTGGGGGGAAGGAGGATGAAAAATCAGCCCCAGAGCTGCTGCCCCATTTCTGGGAAAGAGGAAGAGAAAAGCTCCTGGTTTGGGTGCCCAGCACAAGGCACTGGGCACTGCTGGAGCCGTCACCCCTTGCTTTGCCTTTCACACCAGCCCTGCTCTCAGCCAGTCGCTAAAACCAGGCATGAAACGGATTTAATTACATTAGTAAATGGCTCCCAGGAAATAATTAACTCTCTTATGGAAGTGACCTCATTAGGCACCATTAAACCGGGCAGAAAGGAGCCATCTGGTGCCTCTGACATCACTGCTCCAGCCGGGGCTGGGATGCGGCCACGTCCGCCGCTCTTCCCGGGGTCGCTCGGGGGTTATTGTCCTGTCCCTGCAGCCTGATCCCCACACACGGGCCCACATCTGTGCTGGAGCACACCTGGGTGACAGCACAGGCACGGGACAGCCCGTGCCAGGGAGTCCAGGAGCTGCTCCTGGCCCAGGAGATGCGAGTCCTGCAGGGACCTGCAGCACAGTGGCTTGGACAGAGGGAAGGTGAAGAACACAGATCCTGAAATCCTGAAGGAGTCAGGGCTGCCTAGGCTGGGAACACACCTAAATCAATAACCAGGCAGCTCAGCATAAATGGAGATAATGAATTACCTCTTATTGCATTATTTATTATTGCAGGGATTTATCATTTTCTATCATGATTCATTATTTTCTGCTTGCTCCCTTCTGCAGCTCCTCATCCCTGGTGCTGAGTCAACTCCAGCTCTGGGCAAATGTCTCACCAGGGAAAAGCAGCCCTGGGGAGCTGCTGGGAAAGCTGCTTGGTGTCCAGCCTGCCTGCAGCTCATCCTGTTCCTGAGGCAGGGCAAATGAGCAGCTCCTTTTATTGGAGGAGAATGCACAGGGCTGGAGGCGCTGCACCCTCACCTGGCCATGGCTCTCGTGAGGGTGGGAAGAGGGGCTGCACCTGGGGACAGAAAGAGCCCAGGCACCTTCCTCACAAAGTCTGAATTTGTGGAAAAGTTGTTTAAACTGAAGGAGGATGGGTATTGGTTTTCTTAGCTTTTACAGAGATGGGGCAACTGAGAGGAGTTTTAAAAGATTTTATTTAAATTCTCAAAACCTAACTAAAAGGTCACACAATCTTATACATCTATATATGAACACTAAAATAAAATATACTAACTTAAAAAAAAAGCACATTTTTTTTACATTAAAATAAAACGAAATTTCAACAAATTTCAAAATACAACCTTGCAAAAAACCTAAATATTTTTAAAAATTAAAACTATAAAAATACATTATAACAAAACCACATAAAGAAAAAGTGTATGTAATTAATATAAAAAATAATAACAACATTATATAACAGAAAATAAAAAACTAAAAATATTTTTAAAATATTATAACCAAAAAATAAATTAACTTCTGATAGAATGGCATTGAGTTTTATATCTCTCGTGTCTCACTATTCATCGAGAATCATAATAGAACAAAATCTTTTCAAACACCTCTCAGTTGCCCCATCTCTGTAAAAGCTAAAAAAAACAAGAGGTGAGCAGTGGGGTGGGATGGAGTTGTGGGGTGGGATGGTGCAGTGGGGTAGGATGGGGCAGTGGAGTGGGATGGG
>VYZP01027200.1:17947-40632 GCA_013400635.1 Hypocryptadius cinnamomeus
GGATGGAGCTGTGGGGTGGGATGGGCTGCGGGATGAGGCGGGGCTGGTCCCGGGCTGGAGGCAGGAGGCAGCAGACGGAGCGAGCCGAGGGCCTTGGTGCCCCTGCCCGGCTGCCAGCTGCCCCAGGAACCCGCAGATGGAAATTGGGGAGTGCCTAAGTGTGAGCACGAGGAAACGCAGCTGGAAAGTGACTCTTGTTTTTCCCCACCTCCCATCAGTGAGGCTGAAGTCTGTGATTATGTTTTACCAGAGAAAACAGCAATATTTGCCCTGTTACCTGCCCGGCAGCTGCAGTGAGCGGCCCCGGGGGCTGGGAACTCTCCTTTGAGCACTGTAAATGCCATTTACCGCACCCATCGCCGGGGACAGCCAGGCACAGACGAGATTTGCAGTTTCCCGGCTTGAAGCTGCTCCAGTCTCAGCTTCCACAGCAGGACCCCGCTGGTCCCTGTCCCCCACACCCAGCGATTGGGGTTGGCCAAATCTGGGGTGCCCTGGGCTCAGCCCACTCTGGCACCCACGGCAGCAAGGCAGCCTGCAAAGTCCTCCTTGCCTGGCCAGTCACTCTGCACTTAAAAATACACTTTAAAGTTTGGTTACAATGAGAAAATCTTTTCTAGCCAGCTGGGAATAAACTGGGTGACCTGGTTATTTTCCTCCAGGTGTGCTGTCCCCTGTGAGACACAGGAGCTGATGTCAGGGCTGGTGGCTCGTCCTGCCTGTCCCTCCCAAAGCCCCGTGTCGGGAGCAGGGAGATCGGGAGAAGGGACAGAGCATCGGGAACCAGCAGGGAGCAGGACAGGAGGGATGCTGACAAATGACACCGGGCTCAGAGCATCGTTTCTGCGGGCTGCAGAAGCCAGGCTGGCTCGGCAGCCGGCGTTCCCAGAGCTGCGGGAAGAGCTCGGCAGCGCTGAGAGCGATTGCCATCTAGAGGCTTCGGGGAAAGCGGTGTTCTCCACCCTACAGACACAGCCCGAGCCGGCAGCACCAGCCCGGTGACACGGGGGCTCCTCCAGGACTGGAGGTGGCCGTGGTGTCCCTGGAGCCCCCGGCCCTGCACGGTGGCGCTGGGATGGCTGTGTCCGGCCAGGCCACGGAAGAAAAGCTGATCGTGGCTGGGATAGAGTCGTGGAATGTTAAAGGGTGGAAAGGCACCCTAAAGATCATCTAGTCCCAAGCCCCTGCCATGGCAGGGACACCTTCCACTGTCCCAGGCTGCTCCAAGCCCCATCCAACCTGGCCTTGGGCACTGCCAGGGATCCAGGGGCAGCCACAGCTGCTCTGGGCACCCTGTGCCAGAGCCTGCCCACCCTCACAGGAAGAATTTCTTCCTAATAGCTAAGCTATTTTTCTCCTCTTTTAATTTTTGCCCATTCCTCCTTGTCCTGTCACTAGAGGACGACGGGGCCCAAGAGGCTGTGTGGAGAAAGGACAAGCTGGCATGAGCCAGGTGATGTGGGCACAGCCTGGGCACCCACAGGAGTGTTCTGTGCCCGGGCACCTGCCCAGTTTTGACCTCTCTGCCCAGGGATGGGTGTGGGCTCTGCTTTGTGAGATGGTGAAGTGCAAAGATACTCCAAAAACAATCAGCTCACAAAGATGCCGGCCCCAGATCCATATAATTTCAGTATTACATTGCTTGTAAAGGGGGATTTTTTGTGGCACCATGGCAAAACTCGCAGTGTCCTCTCGCAGTGTGTGCAGCCTCCCTCCTCAGGTTTTGATGTGCTCAGCAAGAGACGGGTGCAGGGTGGGTTTGATTTAATTTTTTTTTTTTTTTTAAGTTAATTACATTTGAGGCTTCCCTGCTCCTTGGTGTCCCCACAGAGCCCTGCCCGCTCTCCGGGCAGCGCTGCCTCTCCTGCTCCTTCAGAGCAGCGTTGTGCAGCTGTAACCCAGCGGGGCACCGCCTGCTTTCAGGAGCACAGATGAATTTAATAAAGGTCTTGGCGAGTCCGTGAGACCGCGGCTGCCTTGTGGCACCTGCAGCCCCGGGGCTGTTCCCTTATCGCTCCCTTATCGCCCCCTTATCGATCTGTTATCTGCGGGGCTGGAGCGCTGTCCAGGACCCGCCCGCGGCAGCGCGGACACGGATGGCGCTGTTCGGGTGACAAATGGGACATGCCCCTCTTCCACCGCTCTCTGGAGCAAGAAATGCTCATTTTTTAAAAGCACGGATGTCTGGGAGAGCCAGTGCCTTTATGTTCCATGCTGTGCAGAGCTGCAGGTGGAAATGATCCCAAAAGCACAAACCTTGCTGTTAAACTTCTGTATTTTGCTTGAAACTCTCGAGGAAAAACGCTGCTTTCCAAAATCCCATTCTCGCCTTCCTTCATGTCAAAAAAGCAAAGTGACAAAGGTGCATTTGGCACAGGCTGCAGCCCTGCCTCTGGCACACCGTGGCTGGGGGGTCTCAGGGTGACCTGTCCTGGCTCAGTTGGGTCTCCCTGAGGGCTGGAGTCTGGAAAATGTGCTTTTCTGGGTGGTGCCCATGGACACACCTGCCCTGCCAAGGAGGGCCACGAGCAGCATTTTGTGTGGCTGCAGTGAGGGGTACAGGGAGCATCACTGTGTTGGTGATCCCTCGTGACCCTGGCACTCCAAGCCCCTGGTTTAGAATTATAACAAATAAATACATGTGTTAGCATCAAAACCTTTTCCTACACATGGTAGATTCAAGCCTGGTTTGCTCAGCCACTCCATAAAGAGCTTTGTTTTCCCATCCAGCCTGGGGTATCTTTTTTTTTTTTTTTTTGAAGACTCAGCAGGAGCATTTGAGGGTTCACCCACCAATCCACCACCCTTGAGTGGAGCTGGCATGGCTGCTTATCCTCACTCCTCCTAGTGCTTGAAATGAAACAGAAATCTAGGCTTCATTATCACAACAGGCTGTGGGAAGGGTTAAATTTGGATTTTTGTGATGTGGGGTGTCACTCAGCCACCTTGGTTTGGGCTTGTGAGAGGGGGAGAGCAGATCCTGTCCACTGTATCTGTGCAGGCAAAACTGTTCCTTTCACTCTGCAGGTCAAACCAAGTTTGATTTGCAGCACATGGCTGTGCCAGCTGGGCATCTCCAACTCCTGCTGCTTATTTTCTCGGCTTTAACCTCCATTTTCTCCTCACAAGTTGTTCATAGTTGCCACTAATGCAATTACTTTAATTTAAGTTGATATTAGGAAGAAATTCTCCCCTGTGAGAGTGGGCAGGCCCTGGCACAGGGTGCCCAGAGCAGCTGTGGCTGCCCCTGGATCCCTGGCAGTGCCCAGGGCCAGGCTGGACATTGGGGCTGGGAGCAGCCTGGGACAGTGGAAGGTGTCCCTGCCATGGCAGGGGAGTTTGGAACAAGGTTCCTTCTAACTCAAACCATTCCGTGATTTTATGATTTGGGGACCAGTGGAAATTTCTGGTTCTCCTTCCAAGGGCTTAATCTGGCAGTGAAAGAAGATTTCCCATCAGAAATTGCTTAGAGAGTGCAGGATTATGGCTTGTCCAGACTTTGGGGTTTTAAGTGCTGAAGAGTTCCAGGAATGTCACCTCTTAGCAGCAGGGACAGCAATTTCTGCCCCACTACACATCCCATCTCTGAGCCAGACAAGCCCCACACGGGGATGGCTGAGAGGGCACCAGAGGCTCAGAAAAAAGGGAAAACAGAAGGATTGGGAATTGCTTAATTAGAAACAGTTTTCTCCTTTAATGTTCTGCAATTACTTTGAGGTCAGGAGAATTATTAGTAATATTAATGGCTGTATTTCCAGAGAACTAAAGTTAATAGTAGCCTAATTGGGCCGTACCGTCCAGCACTAATTGCTGAGGGCCAGCAGGCAGCTCATTAAGTCTTCCAGCCCTTCTCCCTTGGCAAATCTCATTTCTCCTAAGTCCACATCCCAGATAATGTGGCTGCAGAGGGTTAAAGTGTGGGGATAAGCACACCAGACCAACGAGGCTGAGGCTCTCAAGGACTCTGCCTCTGTTTTCAGCCTCCCAGCCATGCCAGTGACATCTCGGGCCTCTTGCCTTTGGCCTGTGTCCCCAGGTGGGCAAGGAGAGGTGTTTGCTGCTGGAAGGGGCACAAGTGCAGATGTTTTGGCTCTGAACAGGCTGGGATCTCATTCCACCCCCTGCCATGGCAGGGACACCTCCCACTGTCCCAGGCTGCTCCAAGCCCCAATGTCCAGCCTGGCCTTGGGCACTGCCAGGGATCCAGGGGCAGCCACAGCTGCTCTGGGCACCTGTGCCAGGGCCTGCCCTCCCTCACAGGGGAGAATTTCTTCCCAATATCCCCTCTAAACCTACCCTCTGTCACTTTGAAGCCATTTCCCCTTGTTCTATCACTACATTTCCTTATCCAAAGTCCCTCTCCAGCTCTTTTGGTCTCTTTTAGATACTGGAGGGCTGGGTGCTCCAGCAGGGAAATCCTGGTGGTTCCCACAGGAGGACAGGACAGGGATTTTCCTCCTGCCAAAGGGGATGGATGTGCAGACAGGGATATTGTGGCTGTGAATAAACATGACCCAGGCATCATCCTGCCTGAGCTGTGGTGCTCTGGGGTGACAAACAAAGAAAAAGCAATCAAAATACACTCAAAATACTGAAATAAAGAACTGAAAAGCTGCAGACAGGAGGGGTTCTTTCTTATTTTTGAGTTCTGAAATGCAGCAACAGGAAACAGAAGGGTAGAGACACAATGAAGTTCCAAACCTGCCCATTTATGTTTGAAAAAAATGACTAGGGAGGAAAAGAAAATTTCATCAGGTACAATTAGGTTCTCAAAATTACTAGTTTTTATAAATTGCATGTGTGTGTATATATATATAAAAGCCTTATATTTAAAAGATTAGTGCTGCTTCTGGCAAGGCATCAATGACAATTTTCCTCTCCTGTTTACCTCCACAATACAAAGTGAAGATTATCTCATTCCAACGTCACTGTATATAAATAGCACTGTAAAAACACCTTTACAGGGCCAGTGTTTTGCTGCCATTTTATATTATTCTTCCTTACAGAATTCAGATAAATGCTCCAAAATACATAAAATGCTCCAATTTTGCCTTGGGGAGCAGGAAGGGGAGGCACAGAGTTGTCGCTGGGAAAGATCCTGTGGCATTATGGAATTTTGCTTTTCTCTGGAGGTGTTTAACAGCAATAACAGGCAAGACTTTACAATAAATAGAATAATGCAGCCCTTGAGAATGTGCTGTACTCACTGTGCACTGTTTTAGCTTCTAACTCCCTCCTCCCACCCATGGGGCTGGCGTGGAATCAACCACTACACTTAGTGAGGATTTGGAGCAAAGGAGCTTTTCACCTAAAGGCTGGAGCCAACTGAGAGCGGGGGGGAAAAACCCCAACCAACCAAACCTAAACCACCAGCCATTTCATTTTTATTCCCTTTTAAGCCCCAGCTCTTGGCAGGCTGAGTAGCAGATAATGGGATTGAAGGAGGTGCCTTTCCCATGCAGGTGTTCAGCAGATGCAGCAGCAGAACAGGGATGGCCTCTGGGAGATGTTTAAGTCCAAGTGGAATGGTCAGCAGGAAAGGTGAGGGCACCCAAATCCTCCCTGCACGGCTCCTGGCTGCTCCCTACAGAGCAGGGGTTGGATCTTTGCTGCCCACATGGGCTTGTGAAATGCCCAACTACTCCTCTCACACCCCTGTGCAGATGGGCCACACTTGTGTTATTAAATAAAGCAGCTATTAGCCAGCTCCTGGAGCTGGGGGGGTTTTGTCTGGCCAGGTTGGGTGGGGTTTTTTTGATGGGTTTTTTGTCGTTGTTGTTGGTTTGGGGTTTTTTTTTTTGTTTGTTTGTTTTGGTTTTGTTTTGGGGTTTTTTGTTGGTTTTTTTTTTGTCTTCTTGTTTCTGCTCTGGCACACCAGAGAGATTTATAGAAACAACATCAAAAGGCCTGAGAGTGGAGGGGATGGATGTGCTGAGCTGACCACTGGCCCCAGGCTTTGTCAGGCTGGTATTTATTACAGCAGGGGAGGTGACAGTTATGTTAAGATCAAACTCAAAAGTCAACAGTGAAATTGCATCAAGGCTGGCCACTTTCAAGCAGCTTCCCAGTAATTCCTGCTCCTTCCCTCCGACAGCACCATCTGAGGGAGAGATAAATTAGGAGGCAGCAAAATGCACCAAGAATACAGGAACAAAAAGCACATGGGCCTAGTGCAGGCTGTGATGTGGAAAATACTCACAGGGCTGAAGGCTGCTCGTGTGCTGATGCCCTCAGATGTCTGGAAAAGGGAGCAGGCATCAAAGGAGAGGTGGCTGTCACTGCAGCTCAAAGTGCTGCTAATCTGGCTGTTAAAAGGTGTGAGTTGTGGGCAGCTGCAGGGCCAGCCAGAGGGAAAAATAATTCGGGATGCTTAAGGGAAGAGACTGGAATGACAATTACTTTATCCTGTAAAATGTCCGATTAGGAGTTGAAAACCCAAGACAGAGGCCAAGCAGCAGTGAGGAGGAGGGAAGGTGAAGATTGTTTTTGTTTTGTATTCCATAAGCTTCTCATACCAAACAAATTTACTGCAAAACAAGCAATCAGTGGAAAAAAAGCTGAAAACACAGGATCCATTCTTTAAAAATACATGGATACACAACATTTACAAGACTTCTTAGTGCATATTTACATTGACTATTTTGTTTTCTTTCTAGAATTAAAGCTGCCATAAACCTTCAAAGACTTAAGGGCTGTTTCAACAGCTGAATTACAAAACAGCCCAGTCACAAATTACAAAATAAACTTGGATGGTTTAAATAAAGGGGGAAAAAAAATCACGTGATTCACTTCAATATAGATTTATATAGGAAAGATCATTCTCTTGACACGCTGTCTATGGTTGTGAAATGGTAAACTTTACTATTTTAATTCATGCTCTTACTGTCTATGGTTGTGAAATTGTAAACTTTAGTATTTTAATTCATGCTTTGATATTTTGGGTTCTAAAGAGAAGCAGCTGACTGGGCCCCTGTTAGACCACAGCCCTGCTGGGAGGGAAACTGCTCAAAGCCATTTGCCCCCAAAAACTCTGCAAGATGATGGTGGTGGAAACCAAACTCTAAAACCAACTTAGAAGGAGATCTTTTTGAAAAGAAATGTATTTTCTTCATAAATACAGTACAATTACATTTTACAATGTCTTTTTACTTCCTAGACATAAAAACACTAACTTTTACAAAAGAGTTCCTATACAAATACATGAAAAGAGACCCTCCCCCCCTCCACAGCCCCCTGTGCCCCACCCCTGGCACGGAGCACACCCAGGGCAGCAGGGTGAATGCCAGGATAAGCTGTGCCAGCCCTGGGGAGAGGAAGCTCAGCTCCCCCGGGCTGTTCCTGCCCTGAGCACTCCGGGTTTGGGTTTGTCTGGTGAGCAGAGCCTGGGTCCGGCCGCAGCCACCGCGGGTGTCACGCGTCCCACGCGCCGCTGGCACCTGGAGCAGGAGGTGGCCTTGGAAACGGGCCTGGCCTGAAACTCTGTGAGCCCCCCCAACTCAGGCAGCCCCAAAAACCAAAGCAAAGGTGATGCTCAGCTTTCAGCACAGCCCACACGGGCAGAACTTCAGCCCCGGCACACGTGGTGACCTCAGTGTCCCCCTGCAGACTCCTCACACATCCCCTTGAGTCCCCAGACACCAAATCGCTGCTCCAACCCCCCAGGAGCTGCCAGGTAGGAGCTGTTCAATTTAATAACAACGTTGGGCCAGGTGGAACAAAAGTCTCTGGATCTCAGGCAGTTCCCTGAGCACTGAAACCAGAAAGGAACTGCCCAAGGGAAGGACTTCAGAGTTTGGCCTTTCTGTAAGCAGTGAAAGGAAAGAGGAAAAATAACTAAACTTCATTTTCTTGTTTTGCTCTACAAAGAATATGTGGCTTTCTTTATAAAAGCTACAATTTTGCTTCTAATACCCGAGTTTAAGAAAAACTCTTAGTCTAAAATTTTGGTTTGCAAGGGTCGTTGCAATCATTGTTAAAAATCACTTTCTACTAGAAATAAGCTCTACAGAAGGCAAAGGAACTAGGTGTGCAGTTTGTCTCCTTAAAGCAGTTTCTGTTTTAAAAACAAAATAAAAATCTGTACAGGGACTGAAGACTATAGTACACATCTTCCTCAAAGCAAGCAGCTCGTTTACATTCACACCAGGATGGCTCTGAGGAAGCTCCAGGGGAAGAATACATTCCTGATGGCTCCCAGTTTGTCAGCACAGGAAAACAACCTCCAACTTCCACAGCAAAGTTCTGGGTTTTTGCTTTTTTGGAAGAAATTGAAATTACAAAATAGGGCAAAGAGCCCGACCTAAGCAGTGTGAAACGGCATCATCCTCCAAAATTACTTCAATGGGTGAGGAACTGCCAAGGCTCCTGCAATCCTGATGGTTCAGGCTGTCAGAGACAGCCTGGCTTCCATTTCTGGAGGAGACAGTTGCTGTATTTTATTCACAGAAAGCTATTATGTCCTTTTTGATTTGTAAAAACAAAATGCAGTGGCCCTCCACTTGAAAACAGTGAGCTGCAGGGAGGATAAACCAGTTATTTTCACCTGAACAGCCAATACTGATTGGGGAAAATCAGTTTTCAGAAAGAGGTTTTATCTGTAAAAAGATCCAAATTTTCCCAGACATTTTAGAATTTATGTGAATCAAGAGAGTTGTAACTGTTTATTTAGAGCCATACAGTTGTAAAACTTCTTTCCAGAAGCTGAAATGTATTTGTAAAGATGGAATATTACTTTTCCTGACTCTAAAGGAAGAGAAAAGCATTCAAACAGTTCTCCCCCGCCTCACACTGACACTCAATGGCATTTGATTTCCCTTGTTCATTTTAAGCCAAACTCACAAAATATAATACAGATACTTATGCTGAAATGGCAAAAAGGTGAACACCTTGAGCTAATGAGAAAAGCTGCATTTCCAACAACTGTGGAGGAGGAAGAGAAATCAAATCATCCAGGGTGGGCATTACTTCATAAAGTGGGATGGAATTAAACCAAGAGAAATAAAAGCAAGACACTCTCAGGGATGAGAATGAAGTGGTGGTGGACAGAGTGCCTGGAAAAGAGTGGGGAATGGTTCAGAGGGAAGGGAGGTCTGGAACTGTCTGGAAAGACATTGTCCCACAGGACAGGCAAAGCCTGGCAGTGCAGCTCTGCAGTGCCTGCAGCTGGCTGATGGAAGGGGTTTGTGCCTGGCCCACCCTCGGCCACCTCTGCCTTCTGCAGGACAGAGAATATGGCCTGAAGGTCCCTAACCAGCAGCAAAGCTGCCAGAAACGATGGGAAGTGTTTTCCTTGGATTTTAAGGGATTATTATCAGAAGGAAAGCTCAGGGCTGACCTTTAGGCACCACCTGTGCAGAGAGAGGCACCTCCTCTCCCCTCCCACTGTGGAACTCCTGTGATCCCTGGTGGTCTGGTAAGGCCATTTCATTTGAACACCACAGCAGTAGTGCCAAACAGGAATTAAAGACATTCACTAACTCAGTGATAATTAATTGCTGGATTTCCTTATTTCTGGGGTGAAATGATCTGTAATGAAAATTTTGCTACTCTAATGCTGCACAGAAAGCTGAAACTAGCCAGGTTCCCAGTGTGTGACCACTGGCTAATGAAATATTTTAATTTTCAAGTACAAAAAAAGAGTAGGTTTTAACAGAAATTAATATTGAAGTGTTTTAATAAAATGCAAAGACAGTAACAAAAAAAATACTCATGTATTTCTACTGGTCTTAATATCTCCTTATAGTTTCTGTAACCAAAGCACTGCTGCATCTGTGCTAGTTCCCAAAAATCTGGAAGTGAACCTCATGACTTAAATATGTAACTTTCTTCTGTAATGCCTCTGGGACTTTCTTTAAGCTGCTCTCTCCACTCAGATGAATTAAAGAAGTATTTTGAAAGGAGAGAATCTGCCATCTGAACCTTTGCACTGAGCTTCTCTTTAAAGCTCTACCTCTGAGGCTTTGCTATGTGAAAAAGAATCCAATCTCTCCAGAAAGGAGGATATACAAAGTTGAAGGGCATTTGAAATATAGAAAAGTCTGCTACAGAGAAAGATCTCCACAGATGCAGTAGATTAAGTTGTTACATCTACAACAGGGCTTCCCACTTGAGCTATGGTAAATTTGAAGTAGTTTCACTAAAGCCAATGGAATTAGGATGTCAGAAATCTGATCTAACAGATCAGGGCCGGGCCCATAAATTCTCCTTATTCATTTATGTAAAACATGAATGCAATATATTATTTACTATCCACTGTAAAAATTATTGAAAAAGTACTTAAGTATAAAAGTGTGGCAAATCTTGCAAAAGGAACTACAAATATGAAATGTGACATTAATCACCGGAGTAATTTGTTTTAATAACAAAATAATTAAAAAATTAATTTGGGAAGTAAAAAAAAAAATGTTACCACACTGAAAATGGACATATTTTCAGCCTATGAACATGAAACACCTACTCTGAGTTCTTACACTGAGAGGAAAGAGGAAGTGAAAGGGAAACCTCCCTCGAACACAGCTCAGATTTATCAAAGCTCCCCAGAACACCTGTATTCCAACACCATGAAGTGCTGCTCACAACAATGTCCCTGCTTCTGATCATTTTAAGGCCATTAAGCCCACCTTACTACATTCAAGCTAGACATGTAACCAGCACCTGTGAGAGCAGGTACTTCTGCTTAAAAGACTTTAAAAACACTGAAATGAAATATCAGATGTAGTGCACCTAAGGTCTAGTTTTTTTCTCCAGATGTTACCAGATCCAGTATTTAAAAAATAAAGGGGGAAACTTTCAAAGAACAAGTGTTACGGGTTTTTTATAATTTAGAACAAATTATAAATTAACCTGTCCAAACTTTCAAGACATAATATACAAGAGCAAACAGCTGAGTGTTCTTTTATTACTCAGGTACTACATTTTTTTTTCCCAATAAAAATGTCTTTTAAAAATTTCTTGCTACTGTTATCCCAGCTCAGATCCTGGTACAGCCTTTCAGATGAGGTATTCTACCATCTCTCCATCTGGGAGGTCCTGCCCCACAGTCTGAACAGGGGCTTTTCTTTCAAGAGTGCTGGAGTGGAAGAGTGGCCCATCTATGTGATGAGGAAAAACAAGAGACAATTAAAGGTGTAACTTCAATGAGGTTAGAAATATGACATGAACATTTTAAGTCATCTTGTATCATTGGCCAAAGACAGCTAATAACTTACTTAGTTTTAAAAAATTCAATTCCCACGTATGCAGCCAGACAAATAAAGCTATTTTATCAAATTCCCTTTGGGTACCTCCCACTGATACACAAATCCACACAAAACTGGAGTGACTGCATGTAAACCAATGCAGTCAGGGTGGATTTTCACCACCAGACCTGTTCTCCCTCGATACCCATTAAACAGCACAGCATGGGCAGGAGGCAGAGCCCAGCCAAACTCCCTCTGCCATGAAGAACAACAGCATTGTAATGTGTCTGTAAGGAAAAGAGGCAAGGTTGTGTAATCTGCATTGATTTGGCAGAGTGGGCTGGAAAATGAGCAGCTCTTGCCAGCTGGGAGCTCTGTGGGAAGCAAATTCAGCTCCTGGGACAGTCACTGTCAACTGGATGTCCAAGGCTGAAGTTGCTCCTGTGACTGGGATGGTACCAAGACAGCTTTATTGTGATAGTTCCCTGTCCTCCTTCTCCCTCCCCCTCTCTGAGTACACCTGGCTTTGGATGCCCACTCAATGCAACAGCCAGTTTGAACAGCCCATTTTCATGTGTTTAAACCCCACAGCCTACTCACAACTTACTTCAGAGCAGACACTGACTCAGAGACTGCCCAGGGATTTGCATCTCCCTGTTCTCAATTCTCAAATCTTGCTGCACCTCCCTGCCCAGTGTGCCCACACTTATCCTGCCACTCTTCAGGCTTTTCTTTTATTCCTTCAGTGTGTTTGAGATCACTCAATCACACTCATCCCTGAAATCAACTTGTCCTCACAAAAACCTAACCCCAGTTTGCCTGGAGGGAGAAAGGGACATCAGGGGTGCCCCAGAGATGGTGAGTGGGTGGCAGGGTCCCCCCTGGCACTGGGACTGAGCTCTGTTACCTGTTTTCTCTGCACTGTAGGTCAGGTTGGTGCTGGGGAGTCGTGCTGGGGTGGGAGCTGCAGGGGAAGGAGCAGCTTTGCCCTGCTCACTGCCCCTGTCTGTCTGGGTGCTGCAGTCTCTGCTGCCTGTCTTGGAGTGGGCTGACAGCAATGGCGTGGAGGGCAGGACAGGAGAGGGGGTGGAGGGGATGGATTCGGAGCGATATTCTGTTCCCAGCAGAACACCTGTGTGGGAAAAGGGAAGGAAATGTCACAGTCACAGAAAACTAACTGGTACCAGCTCTGCACCACTCTGCACTGATTGCTGCAGGACCTGGAAAGTGCTCCCTCCCTCAAAGGCACTGGTTTGCTTTTGCACAGCACCTTCCTCCCCTGGGTGCTGAAGTACCTGAGGAACAGCAGTGTGCCTATGTTGCTGCTTGCAGGTGGGCACTAATCTGCACGCTCTGAAATCGCCTGCAACAGGTCCTCATTTACATTTCAGGGGTTTTTACTCTCAGTTCTGGGCCTAACTTCTCCCAGGGAAAAAAAAAATCACCTGGGATTTGCTTTGTTACAACTCCATTTCTCAGAAAAATGCTGTTGAGCCATTCCAGATAGGAGTCATGTTAGTGCAGGCACAACACTGCAGCATAGAAATCCTGATTAAAATCTCTGCTCCAATTGAAGAAGACTTTACACCTTCAGCCAGCTGTAACACCCAGCTGAAAGCAAGTGCTTGGGAACCCTGAAAACTGTATCCTAGACATCCCTAAAGTCAGGTGGCAAATTGGGCATAAAGGCTTACATATTTAATGGCAGAGCCTGAGTATCAGAAATTACTATTTCCCAGAAGTGATTCAAATAAGCAGCTATTTCAAATGTGTCCCATCTTACAGCTAGCTTTACTGCAGGCCAGGCCAGCTGCTCTATCTGTCCAACACACCCTGCCTCCCCTCCAAGCAGTGGCTCTGAATCAGAATTGCCACTGCTATTTGGAAATTACCCAGGCTGCCCTTCCAGCTCTTGTCCTCCCTCTTCTCCTCCAGGATGGGGGTGCTGCTCAGGGTTGAGGAGTGGGACAGCAAGCCCGAGCCAGCGTTGGAGATGGACATGAGGGACTTGGCAGGTCTCATGGAGGAGAGCTGCTCTGTCTTGCCAGGCTCCTTGCGGGAGCGCTGCTGCAGCACTTTGATCATGGCATCCTTCTCGATGATCTGAGCGTGCAGGGTCTTGATCCTTTCGGGTAAAAAAAAAAAAAGGACAGTTTAAGTGTCTCCCGTCTCCCTGGACTGAGGCCTCAGTGTCCTCATGGCTGTGACTAGGGCTCCCTAGGCACTTGGAGAGGTGGAGGGAGGATGCCAGGAGATTGTCCTGGGCACTGGCTGTTCTCTGGCCCACAGAGCAGATCATGTGAGACAGTGTGATACACCCACCCACCCCTGGCTACTGGAAACTGCTCTAAACAGCCATGGAAGGAGCTCTGAGACAAACCTGAGAATAATGGGCAGGACATGAGACCAACAGAAAGAATTAACACATTTTGGGGAGTCTGCACTGGGGGCCTAACCCCAGGGAAAACAGCTCTGTGAGCCTGTTAAAGGGTGACTGGAACCTGGGGTCTGATGAAGATGCCCTGAAGAGAGAAGAGGAACAAGCTAGATGCAAAAAATCTAAGACAAGACTTTTTTGCATTAGCCCTCAGTATCAAGACAGGTTTTGGATCGCTGTGTTTATACTTCCTTGGCCAAATGAGTGTCTGGCATTTGACATCGCTGCTGCTGGTGAAGACACAAGAATTTCTGGTTCTGAGGCGTCTACCCAGGCAGTTCATCTCAAATCCCTGTCCCAAAGAAGCCAGACAGGACCAAAGTGCACTTTACCTTCCCTCCATGTCGAGACATCTCCTGTTGGCCAGCAGGATCTCCTCCTCCTCCTTCTGGATGCGAGCTTCCAGGGAGGTGTCGTAGCTGGGGTTGGGCGAGTGGCTGATCACCGTGGTGTCCCTGGAACAAGCAGGACAGCAGATGAAGGACCTGCTAAGTTTGCTGCTTTCCCCCCAGCAGCACAAAAGTACTGCTCAAATGGAACAAACAAGGGTATCCACTTTTTTTTTGAGTTTAAGCTGGCTCAGTGGCTTCCAAAAATCCAACTCCTAACTTCATCTGTGTCCTAGTGAAGAGGAATTAAAAAAGCATGCAGATCATTACAACAACAACCTCCTGTCCATTTTGGGACAGTGCCTCACCTAAACTGAGTCACTGCACTACTCTGAAGTGATCAAGGAGGCAAATCCAAGGACACAAGGAGGGGAAAGGAACACCAGGCACTTTTCTTCAACTTCAGATTAAGAGCTTTTTCCCTTTCCCTTCCAACAGTATCATACAGGGGATGTGAATATCAAAGGGAACAAGGCATGGAAGTTTCTTAAATAATCCTAAGCAGTTTGGTCCAAAAAATCTGGAATAAGGTGAAAAGAGTTTCAGACTGATTCCATATAAGGCCTAATGTAAACAATGTGATACTTGGTCAGTCCACTAACCAAATAATGAGTATTTCATTCTACTTGTGAATGTGGAAGGGCATGAGAAGATCATTCACCAAAGAAACCCAACCTGACCCAGTTCCTGCCTGGGCTCTAAAGCATCCTTCCTGCAACCTCAGCATCCCCAGGGATGCCAGCTTCCACTGTTAAAGAAAAGGGAAAGAAATCTGGACAGTGTCGATGAGGTTGCCACTGGAATTAGTGGAATCTAGATGGAAATGGAAAAGCAGAGGCTCTTTCCTGACTGGACAACATTCTTGTTCATCTAGTGAAACCTGAGCAGGCCTAACACATCCCTCCCAGTCCATGATAAACAATAGACCAGGCCCCAACTTATCAGCCCATGCTGAAAATATAACATGGCCTCTGAGCACAAGCAGCAGCTGGAGCCTTTAGGGAATCTCTGGGGAGGTGGAAAACAGTGCACAAGAAGCATCAATACCCTAAAATAACAGCTTCCTTCTGGAGCAAGATAAGATAAGTCTTTAAACACTAACACAGCAGATCTGCAGCTTCACCCCTGTAATTCCAGTGTGATCTTACAAGCTGGGAATCCAGTTGTGATAACATCCCTATCTGGATTTGGCTCATGAAACAATCTACAATAAAATCTGCTGTCTAGAACCATAAACTAGTGAGCAACGAAATTACATGCAAGCAAGGCCTAATGCTAAGGAGTTGCACTCCAGTAACAGCTCTTGTTTACCAACCAGCTGAGGCACTTGGGCCTATTCACAGCCATAATAAGTGTTTCTGTACAGTTGTCTTGGAATGGGAGCTTGTTACCAAATTTCAGACACCCCTCCCACCTCCACAAGCAGTGCTTTCCATACACAGCAGAATGCTTTGAGCAGAATTTCCTAGTAGATGCTTCTGGTTAGTACCCAGACAATATCACAAAGTAATTTGCAAAAACATTCTGGAGAACAAGGAAGCCATTCAGGGTGAATGATGTGAATCACCAAGTTCACCCCATCTCACATGACCTCAGCAAGGACTGATTCCTGTTTTAAAAATAAAAAAACCCCAAGCCTCTTCTCCTTTGAATCAACAGCATCTAGGAATGGCTCAGAACAATTCTAGTCTGGAAAATGGATCCTGCATGTGGAAGAATCTTCCCCCGGAAAAACATTTCTAATTGCTGGCAACTGCACAGCTCCCAGGAAGAGCAGCCAAGCTCCACTTGCTTGCAGAGTTCTGAGGAGCTGTTCAGACCACAGGGTGAGCAATCACAGGAGGATGGCATGACAACATTCCTGGGTGGGAAACATGACATTCAACTGGAAAAAGAAAATAATTCCAGTCCTGTGAAAAGTCCCATTTACCTCTGAGCAGCCACAGTCGCAGCTGCATCCAAAGCAAACTGTCTCATCACACTTTCCTCCAGGTATTTCTGCTCCCACTTGGTCATGTCAGCTTCCAGAGCAAGGATCCTCTCCTCCTTCTCACGCAGGAGCTCCATCAGCGCTGTGGCGTTGTACTCAGACACATTGGCAGCCTGAGATGTGCCCTGACGCTGATGCCCAGGAGGAACAGAAAAACCAAACAAAAACAGGAGTCTCAGGATGCAGCTGTAAGGCTCAGGGCTGGCTGGTTTGCTTTTTGTCACTGGTTTGACACAAGAACCCCCCAGAGGGAAATGCAGTGGCTTTATGCTGTGTTGGGCAGGCTAACGAGAAAATACCTGAGATGCAAAATACTCCTCCCAAGGCCTTTTTTCCCAAAAATATATGGAAAGTATCTTTTTTTTTTCCAGAGATGTATATTTGGGCCTTTCCAAAGTCCCAAATATACATCCCAGAGCTGGACTGTGCTGTAGAGGTGTGATGTGCACAGCCCTTCCATATTGCCTGATGTAACACAGAATGACTCCCAAGTGCTCAGCAAGGCACTGACTAGTATCATCCCTTCCAAAAAACACATCCAAAATATTTTTAAAGCATTTGATTACTAAATTAATATGATTAGTGTATAGCTGGGGACCAAAATAATTCAGTTCTAAAGCAAGATTTGGAAGGCAGGCAGTGTCCCCTTTCAAAGCAGGGAAGCATGGAGATTTGCTCAGATAATAGTTCAATGAATAAAATTTGCAGTTTTATATGGAAGTCGCATATGGGATTAGCAAGACATTTGATTTAAAAAATAAAATAAATAGTTTAAAAGAACGGGAATAGGGCAGACTAACTATTTTATGCTGAGCTCATAAGTTTTAACCATGACAGGAAAACAATTTTTTGTGTTGACTCAAGCTCAATGTAAAAAGTTGTGGGGTTTACAGTACCTGATCTTCCAAAAGTGGAACAGAAAAGTTTATCAAATTAGTGTAACTCCTACTAAAACCAATGCAAAACCCCAAGATTTAAATATCTATTCCTATGCAGAGATGGAAGTTAGGGGATAAAAGTAAGCTAAATCACTAAAGCTAATCACTAAATGTGATTTAGAACACAGGCCTGTATCCTATTTCCAGTAAAATTCAGACACCTGACAATTCATCTGTATTTAACACAGGCTGAAGTTAATGCAATTCTTAACACTTCTGCACAATCTACTTCTCATTCATTCTTTTCACTGGAAAAAGACTCAACAATACTGCAATACAGTCTGTATGAAATTCCCATCTATTTCCATCAACTGCATTTATAGAATTGGCTTTGCTAGTTTAGTCTTGTATGCTTTTTTAAATTCAAAAGGTTTTCGAAGGGCCTCTTTTCAGGCCAGTTGTTAATGAATTTTATGTAAAATCACAAAGTGTGAACAAGAATTTTAAAATAATTTCAAATAACATAACCATGGTATTTAAAGATACAGCAGCATGTAGCTATGAGGCTATTTCTGATCTTGTCACAGGATGGATCCCCTATTGCTCCTTACCTAAATTCTCTGGTTGAAACAGAATTAAACCAGGTAAAAGCAATACAATAGCCAGGAAATCCATGAATCTAACTAGCGAAAAACAAGTTTTTTTAAGAATACAAGACAAAAAATACACTGCCTTTCTCTTGTGTGTGGGGCAGGGTGCAATCCTAATCCTCCAGGAGCAGGGCCGGGGGTACCTGCTGCATGCGGAGAGATTCCAGCTCCCTCTCCAGCCGGGTGCGCAGCCGGTGCTCCAGCTGCTCCCTCTTCTCACACGCTGCCTGCAGCTGAACCAAGGCCTGCTGCATCTTCTCCACCTTCTCAACATAGACCTGCTTCTTCTTCAGCTGAAACAAAGCATGAAAAGGCAACATCAACAACGGGAACGAGTGAGTGAACTTCGGGCTTTGCCACCAGCTGGGAAGATGATGTCCAGCGACTTCCCGCACCTGAAGGGAGCCCACAGGAAAGATGGAGAGACACAGGACAAGGGGGAATGGCTCCCACTGCCAGAGGGCAGGCTTAGAGGGGATATTGGGAGGAATTCTCCCCTGTGAGGGTGGGCAGGCCCTGGCACAGGGTGCCCAGAGCAGCTGTGGCTGCCCCTGGATCTCTGGAAGTCTCCAAGGCCAGGCTGGACAGGGTTTGGAGCAGCCTAGGACAGTGGAAGGTGCCCCTATGGCAGAGAGTTGGAATTGGATGATCTTGAAGGCCCCTTCCAGCCCAAACCATACCATGATTCATGACAGATACCATGCTGTCAGTGGGCCCTGGCCTCCTGTTCTGGCCTAGCCACTCAGGATGTTACAGCTCTGCTTTCCTGCTGGGTGTATTTGCCCTTTTTGTCCTCAGTGACCCCATGGTAACGATGGGGAAACAGAAGAAATTACCTGTGGCAAATGTGTGAGAGCAGAAATGGACTAGAAAGGGCACCAGGGACTGAAACAGTGTTTGAGTGACTTGACACACATTTCCAAGGCAACTGCAGCAGTGTTCAGAGCTGATCCCCAAGTTGGGAACACTCTCAGTGCAATACTGAATATTGCTGGCAGCATTTTTACAAGATTAAGCAGAAACTGAATCAAAATTCATAGCATCCTACTGCGGTCCAATCACAATAAAATAATAGGATCAAAGCACACACCAGCCATGGCCTGGGCTCTCCCCATGCCAGGTTTATCCAGATTTAGCCCAGCAGTCTGGACATTCTTCTTGGCCTGAGAGGTCCTGCTCTGTTCCTGCCACTGCCCTTTCATCCTCCTCCACTGTTCATCCTGCAAATCAAGCTGCCACCCTGCCTCACAAGAAGCAAGAAAAAGTACCACACTGAGCCCCCACAGTAACTGTCTTAGCAAGGTTAATCCACAGTTCACACAAAATAAAAATGAACTAAAATATGACCTAAAAAAAACCAACAAACCATATCCAGAGCCCGGTTCTATTCAAATATAGGGAATACTGCACGCCTGTGGGCATTATTTTCTGTTTAGGAAAAGACTAACAATTGTGTAATTAGCTGGCCCTGTGCAGCAAATCTGGGGCACTGCTTTTGTAGCTCTGATTGTCATAAACCCTGAAATACAAAAATAGCAGGAAGAAGGCAACTTTTCCCAACAGTCAGAGCCAAAGTCCTAGACAAGCACCACAATGCAAAACACAGACTCCCTTATGTGAGTTCAAAGAGCTGCTCTACAGCTTGATGGAAGAAAAGTCCACTGAGGGATATTAAAGACAAAAGACACCACTTTTGGCTCAGGAAGTCCTTCTTGGAAGCGGAAAGTATTCTGGGAAAGCATCAGTGCTGGCTGGCCCCATGATGACAGTGCTCCCTAGGAATCTGCTCTCAGTTTCAGCAGACACAGGATACTTTGATCTGAACCACACGAGCTGTTCTTACATCGCACCTTTGCTCCAAAAAGTTCTCATCATGTGTTTCTTAAAAATTTTTCCCTTTTCTCACTCCTGTTCCTTCAGGCAATGCAAAGAGCAGAGACAGAAAAATCTCCCAACAATATTAATCCCAGACATAGTATCCTTTTCTTCTCTCCATAAAGTCAGCAGGCATCTAATCTCACAGCGTGAATGTTGCTGCCTTAGAGGATTTTCCCCAAACAAGAATTTTATAACAAAAGTTACAACAAACAGTGAGCAATCCAGCCAAAGGACTTCCCACCAGTGCATGTACAGCAGAAAGGTATTTTTATTCTTTGATTGCTCAAGATTTCAAGCTTGTTTGGAATGGGAGGGATGAGAACATTTTAATGTAACTTTATAGTCCACTGCTGCTCTGCAGAAAATCAATAAATGTGTTATACTTAATAAATCTTTTTATTCCAGATAAAGTTATTATAGTACTTGATAACACCAACTTAAAGTTTGTCAGACTCCATTGAAGTGTGGATTAATGCATCAGTTTTAAACTTAGATTAACAGCAGCTCAAAGTAGCCAAAAGTGATAAATATAGGGTCAGCAGCAGAACCCAGAAATGGAGAGCACTCAGTATCTTGGCTTTTGACCTGGACAAGAGTGAGAAACAACTTGATAAACTCACCAGCAGTGAAATACCATGCATTGAGCTGAAAAATAATCTCTTCAGAACCAGCTCTCCTCCCTCTCTCTTCTTTATAAAAGAAGTTAAGGATGAGGTGATGGACATTTAGTCTCATTACCTACTACAAAGCATTTCAATTCCTGAGCAGTTTTTTAACACACAGGTAAAATACTGCAAAAGCAGCAACCAGCAACATTTTACAGTTTCACAATTAACAAACCTGAGTATGCATATGTGTGGATTAGCACTCTGGCCTGCATTCAAAGAATACCAAGCACCCAGCCAAAAAGCAGAATTAGGACACAGAAATTCCACTGAAACATCCACTTTGAACGTTCTCCCATCAGCCAAACCTGCAGGTGAAAAGTTGCAACACAAGCTGTTGCCCAAGCTCCCAGCACTGCCTGCACATGCCTGACTCGGGCACCAGCCCCAGTGTACAGGCACAGCTTGTTCAGTGGCTTTGCAGAAAGACAACATTTTTTTTTCTCCTTTCACAAGATGCACTTCATCTTCCAGCATCAGGAAGAATTAGGAATGCTGGAAGATTTAGGGCTGGTGTGTGTATTCTTTTCAACAGCTTAAAAACATAATTAATTCACAAATTCTTAAAATAATTTTCAGGTTTTTGGAACCCAGGTGTTCAGTAAGCTTTAAAGGCATGGGATGCGCTCCAGACAACTCAACTTTCCTAATGTCTTTTGTCAGAATTATCCTTTCTCTATAAGATAATCTCATTTCATGCACTTGCTGCCCTCAGTTAAGTCACTGCATATTCTGGCACTCTCATTCATCTCCAGCTCTGCCACTCTGCTACTGCAAGTATTTGTGAGAAAAATTTACTTTTCTGTGAACCAGGATTCTCCAGAGGTGCTAGAAGGGAAATCTAAATTTATACAGTTTTGTTTTTCATCTCTCTGACCAGATCTAACTCTCATTGTAAAGAGGATCAGGAATGATCCTTCCAAGCACAGAGGGATTTCATTACCAGAAATCAAGAGTATGATCTTGTTTTCCTAAGACAGGAATTGGAAACAATTTCCTCAGTATTGCCAAGGTGCTGAAGACATAACTAAGATGGGAAGAAGGAAAAAAGGCAGCGAGCTGAGGCTTGTTCTTGGTCATTTGCCATGGATTCCCCACCCTCCCTCTCCCAGCAAAGAACCAAAGCTGGCTGCTCAGTGCCAAGGGCCACAGCAACATCTACCAGGGCAGGGATGGCATCAAAGGACACAGGAATTCTCTCCTCTGCATCAGGCCTTGCAGAGAACACGTGCTCTAGATAAGAGTTCATTCCTGAAGCTTTACAAGGATGCAGTCACACCCTTTGGGATGTAATTTTAAATAAATTTGACAAGATAGTAATTTTCCTTTTGATGGTACAGCATTTAACTAAGAAGCAAGCTCATGTTCACTTAATGTATCATAACTGCTTTGCCTCCAAGGGTGCTCTGAAAATGCAGAGCATTTTGCTAATGAGAATATCTTTATTTTAACACCTATTTACGATGTAAGATCTCAAATAACCTCAGTGCATGTCTGGAAGCACAGCAGGATGACTATATCCACTCCCAGCATTTCCTACAGCACAATTTTAATAATGTCCTTATCATCTCCAGGTCAATCCCTGACTGCTTTGGAAAATGTCCTAACCAAGCATCAGAGGTCAGGTTATAATTCTAACTAAATCAAGGTAAACAGGAGCAGCCACTCTGCCATTTACTACAAAGTTTATGTAAATTCTGCAACAGGACTGAGGACAAGAAAAAAAAAGACGACCAGGACTGGCCTGGGCTCTGCAGCAATCCAGGGCATAAAGAGCAAAGCAATGCAGGGAATATCCCTGAAAGACTCCCTGGCTGCCTGATCAAGTATTTCCAGCTTGATTTAACTTCCCCTCTCCCTTGGTATGTACTTGCATGGTCTAAAATCAATGGCCAAAGACAAAATTTTCCTCTCAGAGACAGGATATTTGATTATTACTACAACTGCCCAGCAGAAAGGGAATTAAGAACATTCTAAAGGCCAAACAAATCCTGTTCCTCATTTATTTAGGCTTTGACAAACCATGCAATGCCTTTCAGGGACCCCAGCTCCTTGCAGAAGGAAGGCTCTGAGGAAGGCACTGAGGTTCATGGAAAGGGAGCAGGGGCACACAGGAATGAGGAGTTTTCAGTCAAGGCACAAGGCACAAAGGAGGCTGTAACATCCTCCAACTGGAGCTGCCTGTGCAGGACAAACACTGCCCTGGACACAGCAGGTGAGGGGGAAGGATCTTCTTTGAGGAAAGAGATTCATTGCTTCCAGATGCGTTACTCAGCAAAGGTTTTTTGGTTTGTTTGTTTTTTTTTTTTTTCTGGGGAAGAAGAAGACAAGACTTCCTGCACTGACTCAGAACTCTCCCAGGCATTTTGTCAAACCCAGCCATTACCCTCTTCATCTTGGACAGCTCCTATTTCAGCAAATTGGTAACACTCATCAGCATCTGCTTGTCTCCCACTCACTATTTCTGATGTCTTCAAAGTCCTTTGTTTAATATATTCAGGGTGTTTTCATAACATTCTGGGTTTATCCTAAAGCTGAATCCATTCAGATGCAGCTGAAAATGTGTTTCCCCACAAGAATTTGCCTGCTATGGCAGAAATGTAGTTTAAAAAAAAAAAAAA
>VYZP01027200.1:40656-74116 GCA_013400635.1 Hypocryptadius cinnamomeus
AAAAAAAAAAGCCAGCAAGCACGTTTACATCACCTCACCCTCTTGCAGTTGGAATATATTCCTCTAGGATGCCTTTGAACCCTCAGTTTGTTTGAATTCAGGCCCAACAAGGCGCCAGTGGCCTCAGCAAGAATTCCTGCTGAAACAATTTGGTAACACTATCCCCGTGCTAGGGAGCAGGGTTTGTGGCATGGCCATGTCACAATGTCGTCGCCCCGTTTGTTTATGTTAAAATAAAGTTCTAACTCTCAAAGCCACCGCTGGAAAATCACTAACAGGCACAACATGTGAGACAGTGACATGGCAATAAAAAGGCAGTTCTGTCACAAGAATGCAGCTCGTTAGAGGGAACCAGTCACAGGGAAAACAGGGAGGTTTCTCTCCTCAGCACCCAATCCATCCAGGAGTGACAAGCCATCCAAAAATTGTCCCTTTTAGAAGCATCTCTTTCCTGAAAGGAGTATTAGGTAGCTTTTAGAGTCAATGTGAAACAAAGCTGTGGAGACCAGGAATATCTTTTTATAACCCAGGGAAGTGACTGGAAAAAACTAGAGCAGGCATCAAGCAGACAGCTCTCTTTGGATCTCCTCCCTACAAGCCAGGGCTCTCTTCTGAAAGTATCTCAGGCACAGCATAAAAAGTACAATAGATGTCATTGGGAAATGTATTTTTGCATTTCCCCCCAGACAGAACCCCCAGTGTTATCAGAAATAGAGCATTTTTTCTCTGCACAACAGCACAGTGAGAAATGAACACAGTATCTCAGCTGGTATCTGCTTCAGGTGGAATTGTGATGGCTGAAGGATCTTAGAACTTCTAAACACAAGCAATTTTAGAAAAGATATTTCATTCAAACTTGTCCCCTGCCTTATCCCCCAGTTTCTACCCATTAGAGAGGTGGCCTGTCTCCTCTTCCCACTGCAAGGTGTGTGTGTGAGGATGGCAAAGAGCAGATAGTTTTGTCTTCCTGGTGGTTCTCATTATTCTTCAAAGCCATCTCCTTGAGGAACTCGGTAAAAAAGTGATTTGTAAAGCAGTGGAGCAAAGGAGTACAAGTTACACTACTATAAAAAACCCACAAACTTTTCTTAAGTTGAAGTGTGGTCTTCCACGGTATAAATTAAATAGGGTAAGCAGAAATGACCAAGTTTGAGGGGAAAAAAAAAGTAAAACCAGTAGCACTTGTAGCCTCCATGCTCAGCAGTTGTGGTTAGATAAAGTATTTGGCACCAAACTCCCTCCTGCAACATTCCAAGTCTGGTAAGGACTGGCAGCAAGTCAGCATTTACTCAGAGTCAGGTGGGTCAGGATGGTCCTTTCTGCAAAGCCAGCAGTTCTGGCCCTGGCCCAAAGCAAAGCCCAGCTTAGCTGCTCCATCTGCTCCAGGCTGTCAAGGTGTATGTGAGCAGATGGGGTTAAATCCTGTGTGAGCAGCCACAACCCCGCTGCCATCCCACTTGAGACCCTCACAAATGCTCCAAAATGAGAATTTTTCACTGCTTTAGCTCCAAATATTACCACTAACTGTTTCTGACTGTGATGTACATTTTTAAGCCAAAATACGTTTTACCTCAAATATGTTCAATTTATGTCAAATGTATTACATGTAATGAAAATAATCTGAAGTTTTGATTTCAGAAACCACAGACCTTGACTAGACCAATACTTGACTAGAAACAATTTTAGTAAGCTGCTGATTTATGCAAAACTGTGGAACACTTACTAAAGGGAAGAACAAAAATAGAGAAGTGAAAATAGGGGTTAATAACTGTGTATCTTTATGGAGAGTAGAGAAGTAGTAAAGTTTAAATATTATATATAAAACATATACATACTTAGCAATTCTGTTCGTAGACACATTTAAGTTTGCTTTAAATATTTATGATCGCTCACCCTATTTTGTACTTTGCAGAAATAAACCCCACACTATCAAAAACTCTAATGGCAGCTTGTTCTAAATTTGAAGAGCAAATTCACCCCTGCTAACAGGAGAAGCATTCTGTGAATGTCTACTTTTGCATCCAACTGCTTCACACTGTACTTCAGTATCTCCAAGATCACTCCTTTCTCCATCACATTTAGCATCCCATTATCTCTCCTTTCACTCTAACTTGGATGCTAAAATCCAGTATATATAAAAACCCTCAAAGCTCCACAGGTGTAGACAAAGTGTTTACATTCTACAGATTTTGTCCAGACTGGCAAATCAAGCCAAGGCAACTAAAGCTCCAATTCCAATGCAACATTTAAAATCAGTTACAGTCATATATGGCTTATAGCTCTCCCTAGAATGGAAATATTCTTTTTATAAAGGATCTGGTGCACACAAGGCAAGGTTACTCTGCTTAACAGGAAGTCAAAATGCAAAGGGTAAAAAGAAAAGGTGAAAACTTACATTATAGGAGGCTACAACTGAAAAATGCATCCCCCCCTCAGGCCCTGAGCCAGAGTAGCTGCCAAACCTGAGCTTAAGAAACTCCACCCTCTGCTGCAGGACCAGTTTGGAAATTCCTGACACTCACAGGGACTAGTCACTCAGATTAACCTGGCCAGAATAAGGAAATAATCCACAAATTGTTCATATCTCTTGGCCACTGAACTCCACTAACTCAGAATGGTGTTCCCAGCCCCTTCTAAAGGTGCCCTGAGCTCTGAGCAGCTCCTTGGCTGCCTTTGGGAATTACCAAACAGCCTGGAGATTGGAGAACTTTCCACAGTTCAACACTAATGAGGCAAAAAATGCATTGTAATCCTAAGTATTTCATTAAAAAGTGATTTGGGAAACCTGCAAAAGTGACTTTTTACCATTTGTTTCCCCTTAATCTCTCTCACCTCTAGGAAAAAGCAGAGTTAATTCCTGCTCCCTCACTGAGAAGCTTCCATATTTATCTACAGCAGGAAGGGTGGCACTTCCTGCACACCCTGGGATTCGAGCAAAGGTTGGATGCATGTGACCAAGCCCTCATGCAGATCATTTCACTCTGGATCAGCCTATGTGTGCTTTTAAAGCTATCATGCAATTTAGCCCAGAGTGACTTACCTATTTCACTATTCTACCTAGGCAGAAATACTTTGCCACAGCACTGAACCCAATTCTTCTAGTGAAACAAGAGCAGTCTTTTGAAAATAAAACATACAATTATTATTACCCCTCAAGTCTTCAACTTTACTGTGAGGGAGCCAAAAAGAGTGCCTACACAGAGGTTCAACCCAGCCAAGCGCTGTGTGTGCTGGCCCAGCTGATCAGAGCACCTCATCCACATTGATTCCAAGCATTTTCCAAGGAAATCACAAGGATGCCTCATGTACTTGGAGTTAGTGACCCATCAGACTTTTAAATAAGGTGCTGAAATTTGAATGAAAGCCAAAGAGCTCCAATACATTGCAGAATCAATGAGAGAATAGTTTGAGAGCTAAAGAGAGACATGTCAGATGTAAATTACCCTATAACCTAATGCTCCCTCTCCCCTGAGTGAGTGCAAGTCAGCCATGCCAGGTTAAAGAGGTTATGACAGCAGGTAAACCCACAAGAACATCCTGAATGAGCAGAGCAGGTCCAGGGGAGATCCAGAGGGACTGAGGGAAGGCTTCCATGGAAAGAATAAAGGAAGGGCAAAAATTAAGGACACCAGGGAGAGACACAGGAAGGTTCAGGGGAGGGCTATTGAGGCAAATACAGAGCTCAGAGAAGAGCAGGCTAAAACTCAGAAATGAGCTACACCTGTACCTGGGAGAGGAAGATATTCACTTAGTATTTGATCATTCCTCCTCTGTTGGCACAATGGGATCCTGAAGGGAAAGAGAACTAAAAGCAGACAAGGGGAGGGTTTGAGAAATGTCTCTGAAAGCTGCAAAATTTGGGTGGACATAGGCACAGTGCCCAGCTGAGGGTGACGCTGAGTGCTGGTAGCCAGGGAGATGGCTGAGTTGGAGAACAAATCTGCATTGAGGAAGTGTGCTTGGTCAGGAGATTTCCTCTTGAGACTCTCCATGGAGGAAGAGTAGGAGTAAAGGAAGCAGAGGCTGGAGTGGGAAATGGGGCCTTTGAGAGGAGAGCAGAAGGCGGGAGGAAAGGACGGACACCGTGATGCAGAAGGGACAAAGGTGACAGCCATGAGTGGCAGGGACAAGGCTACATAGGAAACTGCTGTGAAAGCTGCCCAGCTAAGCAGATCAAATGCATTATCCCCTCTTGGGAGGAAAGGGAGAGAAAACAACTAAGGTCATGCCCAGCTTATTACAAATGCTGGGCACATAAGGTGATCTGCACCGTCCCCACACCTGGCAAAGGGACAAACCACATTCATCTGATATTACTTGAAAGTCCACCCAGATCTGAATTTCTGCCAAGTTCAGCAGGCTTCCAGGGCTGAGATTCCACTTCCAGTCCACTTTTACAAGTTGAAACAAAAAGAAAAAATATGGCTGCTTAGACAAAAGCATTTCCAAGGAAATAGAGATTTGTGGCTTATCTGTTTAGCTAGTCAACACTAAGCTAAGCCGATAGAAACAGCTTTGAAGAAAGCAGATTTCCTTATAACTTCCACAAGACAAACTCATTCCCACAGCCACTTTTGCTGGAACACGAGCTACCCTGACTCCTCTTTCTCAGCATTCTTACCTCCTCCTCCAGTTTCACCACCTTGGCCTGAGCGTTGTTCAAGGCCTGGTCTCGGATCTCGATGTGTCTCCGCTGGTCCTCGTTGGTGGAGCGGGCAGCAGCCAGCTCTATTTCCAGTTTCTCTTTTTCCCTCTGTGTTTCCTTGTCTATGGATAAAAAAGTGATAGTTATCAATGCACAGCACTTGTCTCTGCCCAGTTTTCAGGAGCCTTTCGCTCCAGAGGTGAAGGGAAGATTGCACTGGGACTTCTCACAAGAAAGAGAATGCAAATCTAGTGCTAAAAGGGAAAAGAAAAGGACATGGCTTTCAAGGAAGAGAAGGACCTGTAATCCTGAAAAACAAGTATGGTACCTTCAAGCAACAATGTGCCACAAAGATAGTGAGAAGGAATAGAAGGTGCATCACTCAGTACAGTTACTCAGGTAATTTGCTGTGATTATGCAGATGGTTAGTGAAACTTGGCACCTCTTCACCTCTGAGCTTTCAGAGTGGAAAACAAACTGAGTAATTTTAATATCTCAGGCTGGGGAAAGAGATAGACTGGTGTTCCTGAAAAACTTGTGTTCCTTTTTTCCACACTGACCCTCCCCCAAACTGGGAGGGGGTTCTGTCTTTTCTCAGAGGAACCCCCAGCAATATCTTCAGAGGAGTCAAAAAACAAATCAGCAGTAAGAACTCCTCAGTCTTCCTCTACTGCCTGTAAAAATGACCCCCTGGGCCAGAAGTGAGGCACGTACATCTGTTCTGTCCCTTCCCAGAGCAGACCTGCCACCCCAAACACAGCAGCTCATCATTTTCTGCTGCTCTCCAGGAAGAGCTGGATGCTGTTGGAGCAGCAACGCTGAGTGTTGCAGGAACAGGGCACTGCCTTCATAAAAAAATAGATAGGATAAAAATAATTGGAGACTGGAGAAATTATCACAAAGGGTGTAAGGAAAAGCCACAACACAGAGCTGATGTCCTCTGTGTATGTTGCCATTCCCAGCTCAAGCCAACCAGCTCGAAAGATAACATTAACCCACTTGCTGCATACACAACCACAGAATATTCCCTGGAGTGATCTACACCCAGCACTGATGACACCAGAGAAACTGCATTCCAGAAACCAATATCCCACGACAAAGGAATGAGGACAAGGAGTGGAAGGCTTGAAAAACAGGAACGAGGTGCTGGGTGTTAGGACAGACTGCATATGGAGTACACAGGCCCATTTGTGCAAGCATGTGCATAACTATATTTACAGGACCACAATTACTCCCTTTCTTCTGCCAGCAAAGAGCCAGGAGCAAAGCTTTAGCAATACAGAGTAGCTAAAGATTCCCTTCTGCCAGGGAATCAACACAGCCCACACACAGGTTGCAAAACAAACCTGTCCACCAACAGCACCCAGAGCTCTGCAGAGCAAACCCAGAGCCAGCCCAGGACACAAGGACAAATGTCATCACATGATGGGGTTTTTTTGCCCATCTTTCCCCAGCATTTCTCCTCCACCCAGCAATGAGCTGCTGCCAGTGTGAGCACATTACACTGTACTGCAGAGACAGAGCTGCATTGAGACAGGGTGGCATCATGCCAGCAGGTATCAGTCAGTGCTACCAGGTTGTTTGTTAATCTGGAAATGCTTGCAGAGAGGCTTTTGGAGGTTTGTTGCACACTTTTCTCCAAATGAGAACTGCTTCACTTGACAAGTGCCTGCAGCACCCCTAGAAATGCTGGGAGCGATGAAATGCAGGACTGTGGCTTCCACGTTCATCCCCACAGCTTTGACCTCCCCACCTTTCTGAGTGCACCTATGAACCTCAGTGTCCACCAGCAGAGGAGAGACTAAACTCCCACACTTCCCAGTACCACCAGGAGTCTGGAATTCACTCCCTGACAGCCATTTGCTTGCAAGGCAAACCACAAGGATAAGCTAAAGATGACACAGGAGAGGGACACCAGAATCTGGTTACAGGGTAGCTGCAGTGTGTATTACACCATAGAAAACTCTGTTTTGCAATTTTATTGCACTACCTTTTTATATAACAATTGGAGAAAAGTGAGCATTGTCAGAAGGGTGGAGCACACTGTGGGATGAGAGAAAAGTTGGCCCAACGCCGTCGGCCTCAAGACATTTCAGAACAAAGGAAAAGCAACATTTCACACCCGTCATTTTGGTTTGCCTTGTGATAAATCCACTGCTGTGGACAGAATTCCTGACCCTCACCCAGCCCAGCAGACTGCAGGAGTGTTCATCCCCTTTATTTTTGCTGAACAGGATAGGGCAGTGGCAAATTAAAGAGGAAGGAGATAGGAGACCTAGCAGGCTCCTCTCCTACTGGCCTTAACTCATGCAAGGACTCCTGTTGGCCTGGGGAAGGTTTAATTTCAAAGCTTTCAAGGAATAAAATAGATGGATAAAATATGTAAATTATGGGGTAAACACTAATTTTATGGTTTAACTGAAAATTACCTATGCTCCAAAATCTCTAATAAAATCCATCAGATGGACTTTAGATACTGACAGAAAAGGAATTCTTGGATCCCTCCTCCTTTCTCCACTGCCAGCTTTGGGCTGCCACTGCCCTGGTTTCTGTGCTGATCATTAACCTGCTGCACTGTCCTCCCTCCCAGGTGACTGGAGCTTTCCACTGACCCACAATGGCTGTGAAACTCACTTTGTGCAAAGAGCTGGGAGATGGTTTTCCGATTGTCTTCAGACCCCTCAAACTCCTTCTCCGCCAGCTGCTTGTTGGCTGTCTCCATGCGCTCTACAAAAAAATTCAATAAAAGCAAAAGAAATAATTAACAACTTCCAAGAATTAAGTTACATCTGATGCTGGGGGAATGGATCTGCTAATTCTACACTGGCACTCACTTTTGAAATGTTTTTAGTTATGTCCTTAAGGAAATACACTCAATGAGACAAAACAGGTTAACGTTCCAAAGAAATTATTTTAAACATTTATAACACAGAAGTTTATTTTTTCAATTTATACCTTTATTTTTTCCACACAAATAAATCCCACCATGCAATTAAAAGATCTCTTATAACTTTCCACTAAATCTTAACAGGAGATTAAATTACTGTTGTCCAATTACCTGACTTGAGGGAACAGTGTAATACCCTAAAAAACAGTCTGTGAAAATTAGAATGAAATGTTTATGCCGTGTTTTATTATGAATAAGATTATTTAATGCAGGCCTTTGTGTACAGTACTGTGAAATGTATGGCTTTACTCCCTGGATGCAAAACAATTTCTGGGAGTCTTAGTAAAAGACATGAGGCAGTGAGAGCACGCAGGACAATCAGAAGGCTTTCTTAAAAATATTAAACTTACAGTTTAAACAACTGTTTGTGCACCTTCAAAAATCTCAAATTGCAGTTGATTTCCACCTTCCAAACTAATGCTTAAACTTCTCCCCCCGGTAAGGTCAAATACCACTCAACACCACTCTGCTGCCAGCCGTGGGGCTGCCTCAGCCTCTTAGCAAGAACCAGACACCAATAACATCTCACTCTGCAAAAGGAAGGGAGATCCAAAAAACCAGATGCCTACATTGATAAGGAATGACAAGACCTTCAGGAAGAACAGACACTCTGCAGTTTGTAAGTCAGTGCAAAAAGGGTCACTGGACAGGAAATAAAGTGAACGTGTCTGGTGTGGGATTAGGCAGTCAGCAAAACCTCTTTCCATTTGTGTAAACTGAACAAATTGTACAAATTGTCTCTAGGATATAAGACATGAGAGAATTCCAGGCTTGCATCTGGTTTATGGTATTTGGCTTATCACATGTTTCTTGTCAATGAGAAACAGGCTGGAAATGAAAGACTACAGCCCTCTCCTAAACCTGTCTTTCCCATTCCTCCAGCAAGTGCTTAAAATCTCTGACTACTGAATGCACCTGAGTATCCTGTCATATTCCAGTCGTGTCAGACACTGAATTCTGCAGCAAAACTCTGTCCTGCCAAGTAAGCATAACAATAAAAACCCCCAGCATTGAAGAACAGAAGTTTTACTTCATTTACCTCTTAGATCCCTGTTGAAATCATGAAGCCTACGAATTTCTCCTTCCAGTTTGTTTCTCATGGCTTTTTCCAGGGCATCTCGCTTAGAGGATGATTTCTCCAGGTTTTTGTAGGCCTCTGAAACTTGCTGAATTTCTGTTTCCAGCTGCAGTGGAAGTGAAAACAAGTACTTACTATTTTTCACTAACAAACTTAATTGTCTCAGACAGGAGATTACTTTGTCTCAAGTGTTCTTTTTTGAGAGAAATATACAATTATACACTAAGTAAAATAAAGTCTCAGGTCTGTGATGAATCTCTCTATAGAAAGAATACCAGTGGCTGAATAATTTTGCAATAAAATATGCTTTATCCTTCTTTTTAGGATATGCTTTATCCTTTCTTTTAGGATATGCTTTCCTTCAGTGCAAAGCTTCTCTGATCACCCACAGCAGGAGGTTCTCTCCTAATTCTCTTTGCTGGACATGATTTGCTATGGAAGTGTGGATCCACACCACAGCAAACCCCATCAGCACTGTCTACAGCAAATGATCAACAGGGAGGTGGAGGGAAGTGCATTTGTATCCTTCTGTCATTATCAGGAAGCTGTCAAACAATTCTCTCAAGTATTTCCTGGCCAGAAAAATTCCAAAAAAATACAACCAAATGAACATACGTCCCTGGTAAGAGGTAACCTGGGGAATAATGAGTGTGGAAAGCCACACTGGTCACCTGAACTCAAAGACAAGCAACCACACATTTTTCTGGCTCCAAATACTGCTCAGTGCAAAGAGCACAGCAAGGCCCACTAAGTCCTAAATTGCTCAGCAGCATCAGCCTTTCCACAGCTGCAAGGCAAAGCAAAGCTGACCTGCTGCCCAGCTTTAAACCACTGGTCATCAAGAAGTTATTTCTGTGAGGCAGCAGGAAAATATCTCCACACATGCACATTAATGGTGGGTC
This sequence comes from Hypocryptadius cinnamomeus, assembly GCA_013400635.1. Taxonomy (NCBI): domain Eukaryota; kingdom Metazoa; phylum Chordata; class Aves; order Passeriformes; family Zosteropidae; genus Hypocryptadius; species Hypocryptadius cinnamomeus. The sequence goes on from VYZP01027200.1 coordinate 50,229, forward strand.
TCACTGGGGTATTTCCTTTTAAATGTCTTAGCATCATTTATTCTGCTTGTTCCATAAAGGCAAAGGTGGCAAATAGCTGGGTCCAAATCAAGACATTAAGTTTTCATGGAAATTGTGTGGTGTTGAGAGAGGGACAAAAGGAGTGTTAGTCCCAGTCCTGCAGTCCAAATGTCTTTAGTGTAGCCATGGCAGCACTACTTGCCCTGCACACTGTGGTGCCAACCAGTTTTGTACCCATGTCCCCTGTGCCTCCTTGAGTGGCTGTGGTCTCGTGCCACCCCAAGCAGGCCCTTTCTGCAGCTCTGAAGTATTCTTGGGAAAATGAAACCTGCTGCTATCCTGGACAAGCCTTAACTTAGCCAAGCAAGCCAAGCAGTCAGCCTCTTCAGCAGCTGAGGAGGATGTGCTTTTGAGCATGGTCAATGAACTGTTAGCAGAAAATTGAAGGCTTTGATTCCATCTTCTGCCAAAGTTAAGCTAATGCCCACAGGACACAGACTAATCAATCTGCATACGAAAGACTCTAAAGTACATCATCAATCTCTTCAGCAAAGGAATCCAACACTTGCAGGTTAAATGATTCAATTAGGGACTAGACCAGAGACAGGAGAATGCCTGAATTCCACAACCACCCACCTTCTGCAGCCGGGCCACTTTCTCATAGCACCCATCCAGCTCCTGCCTTAGGGACCGGTTCTCCTCGGACAGGATTTCCACCATTTGCTGGGCCCTGGACACGATGGCAAAAGGATCCACTTGCATCTGCTGGTAGGGGGAAGGGATCTGCTGGGCCCGGGGCATCATGGAGTAGGAGTCGCCTTGCTGCTGCTGCGGGCCCAGGAAGGGCTGGCATAGTCGGTACAGATCTCCCTGATGGACTGGGTTGGACAAGAAAGGCTGCTGGGTCCGTGGCAGAATGCCAGGATCTGCCTGGCTGGGAGTCAGAGGTTGCTGGTGCTGGGAAGGGGACAGCCTAGAGGGTGGTGGAGACTGGAGCAAAGTCAAAGATCCCAGGGATGTCAAGGAAGAAGTTGGGCTGTGGTGGTGAGGTGGTCTCTGTTGTAACTGCAGCTGCACATCTGGGTTCTGCCTGGAAAACAGAGAGCGCAGGCTCCATCACAGTCATGCAGAGGAAGGTGCACAAACCCAGGACAAGGTGTGTTGCTCCTGTGCACAGGTCTTCCCATACAAAAGACTCAAGTGAGGCTTTCTTCCATTTTAGAAGTCTGCTTTTAAAATGCATTTCAAAATCAAATCTTTAGCAGAAAATTTATTCTAAGGCCACAAAGGTGTTTCCTCTTGAGACTATTTTTTTTACAGAAGTACTAAGAGAAAGTGCATCAACAACTACTGGCCAAAATTATTTTTTGAACTTTTCTCCACACTTTGTGGATAAAACTGCTCAACTAAGGACTGCTAGGAACAGGCTCTTTTGTTCTGGCCTTAAATGTGCCACCTGTCATCGAGAAAACAATTAATTTTCTTCTGCAAGCCAGGATAGAGAGTTAAAAGCATTGTGTAAGCTTGATGTTAGTATTCCAGCACCACTGATCTGAGCTTTCTGAAATATCAATCAATAAACTGCAGCCTGGTTAAATGAGACAAATAAAGGATATGAAAACCAACCAAAGAATCAGAAGCAGCATTTCATTCCAACTTGCCCTGTCCTATGCAGTAGGTGTGTTTACTGCTCCTAACAATAACCTCTGCAGGCTATCAGAGACACATCTAACAATCTTTAACATGCCTGAGTCCACCACAGAACTAAATCCAAGCTACACCCTCTCACATTTCCCAGGCTCTGGAGATCCCCAGCTCAACTCCTGCTGCATCAGCCAACTAAGAAATCTCCCTGAGAAGACTGTGTGGATTTATCATGCTTGGATGACCTCAGGAGGCAGGATTTGCTTTCTCCTCCAAAAATATTCAACCTTTAACTTCTCTCGATGTTCTTTATTCTAACAGTTGAAGTCCCTCCCTCTCCATGCTGCAGCCAGTCTCTTCTTGAGCATGGAGCTCAGGCCAGAGCAGACCCAGCCTGGCAGCTCAGCGTGTCCTGAAACACTCCTGCTGCTCTGACAAAATTCCCACCCTTTGGGATGCACTTCAGGCTGCAGCTGGAAAAGCACACACTGTTGTTCCACCTGGCCAGAGCTGCTACAGAATACCCTCCTGGCTGCCTGTGCTCCCAGGAGGGACTCCTGCTCTGCAGAGGATGGACAAGGCAGCTCACAGCATCCCCACAGCACCAGGAGCCTCGGAGGAACTCACAGCACTGAGCAGGAAGCTGAGCTGGGAGCTAAAGGGTTACATAAAATGCCTCTGAGCCCAAGTGCAAACACTCAGCACCATCCTTCCTGCTCTCCAAGAAAGAAGGAATGACTCCTTGTACCCACCACTCACATCTGGGCATTACTCACATCTGGCAGCAGCGCAGGGGAGTTCAGCAGCTCTCAGCCCAGAACAGGGTTCACTATTTCAGCATCATGCCCTTCATGTCTCATTGCCCTGCTTCCCTGCAGAGAAACCTCCAAGCTCCCGCTCAAATTCCTTAATGGGGAAACAAATCTAGCCTTTGTTAACTAAGAAAAAACAAAGAATCACTGCTCTAGCTACTGTTTCTCTCTTTCTCACATTCAGGTGACTGTGGTCTCTGCTAGCAGCATCGTTTCAGGAGCTGTATTTCCCCAGAAATGATCATTTGCAGCATGAGGATTTCAGGGGTCATGCAGAAGAGTGATGTGCAATTAATTTCCTCAGGAATGTTCAGTTTAGTAGCAGCAATTTGGTTCTTCTCCTCCCAGGGGGGCAGCTCTACTTATTGTTGCACTGATTTCATTAACTTCATTTGCCAGTTCTCATAATGAAGAATGAGGCAAAACCATCACAGGCCACGCTCAAGGTCACCTGGTTTGTCTCAGGTGGTTTCCAGCTGCTTTCTTAGCTCACCCAGTTATGTGCAGAGCTAAAACTTTGCATCCTCACAAAACACTCATCTCCTTGAGTTTATTCTTTACCTATCACCACAGCTCTGCTTTGATGTTGTAATCAATTAGGGAATAACCTTGCTGTGACATTTCATCTGTGATGACCTACAGAGTTAGATCAAAAAGAAATACGTTGCCAGTCTGCCTCATGGGTGCAGAAAACCAATTTTCAACCTACAAAACACTCTTTTGCAGTCTGAAAACAACCTGGAGCAGTTACTCAGAGAGACTGGTGTCAGCAAGTTAATCTTAAAAGCCTCATAAGGATAATTTAGATGCCAATGTTAACAATTTGAGCTATTTGACTAAAACCATCTTGTTATTCTGTCAACAGTGGCAGAACCATGCCATCCTAAGCACCAATGAGATGAACAAAACGATGGCCAAAGAAACACAACAGCAGCACTTTAATTCTGAAGGGCCAGTGGAACTGACATGCCTTGTAAAGATCCTTTTTTTTTTAAACCTATTGTAAAGAACAACTCTAGGAAATCATGGCTGAGTATTTCTAAACAGGATACATTTCCAAGAATTCCAGTATATTGGCACTCACATCCAAAGCCTCTCAATCTTGAAATTATACCAGTCTTGTGGGCTCAAGCTAGAACATGAGAGCTTGGAGCCTCCAGTTCCATGGCATTACCAACAGCATTAGGGCTTCCAAAATGTCACAAATGCATTTATATTCCCAGCAGAACGAGACAGCACAGCTGGGTTAATACATCCTAAAAATGACATTTAAAAAATATCATCTTTTAAAAAATTATATTTAAAAATCCTAGTAACCTTACAGTGACACCAGCCTTTTTAAGATCTTGCATGCAAACTTTTACATACACATTCAAAGAACTTTTTGGCATTTCCACTACTTACAATTTTGTCTTATAAAGTACTTACATACATTTTGTGGGTAAAAAATACCTGGCTCTGGGATTTCTTTATATTAACAAGAGAAAAGAAGAATTTATTTCTTTGGCAAAGCAATTTTGGGTTGAGATAGTAAGAAAAGTAAACGAACACAATTTGGATTTTACGAGATTTTTATGCTACACTGCAAAATGTAAAGGTAAAAATGACTATTGGTGTCACTTAACAGTATTGCTGACAAAATGTTAGCAGAAAATTCCTTCCATGAGAGAATGAGTCCTCAGGTAACCCTGCAATAGTAATCACAATTTTATCTGAACCAACCACTTCAGAAAAAATTTAGACTCTCAAAACACATATACAACAAAATTACACAATCTCCTTCCATCTGCCTCAGTGTCACAGAGACCTGAATAAACCAAATGCAGGGGGAAAACAAAATTCAGAGCCATTATCCCCACAAGTGTTTGGGTTTGAAAGCATAACTTTAAGGGCCACTTCTCTGTGCACCACGCAGGAATTTCTGCTCTCTGGCATGGACCAGAGGAACTCCACACAGGCCAAGTACAAACCTGGATTTATGGCTCTGCAAGCACCAGGGTCAGCTCAGTTTTTGGGGCAGGAAGGCAGAGACAGGGAGAGAGGACAGCTCTGCAGCCATGGGGTGCCCAGGCTGCCAGGACAGAGGTCACGCACAAGGCTTGTGGCAGAGCAGCACAGCGGGGAAGGCAGAAGAATGAAGGGACCAGGAAAGGTCTCTGGCTCGTTAAGGTTTTTTCTAACGCATTCCCAGCTTCTCCTGCCTGTTTCATGTTCAAGAAGCTCCAGCTCCCCTCCTGCACAAACCAGGAAATGCTGCCCGCGGTAGGGAGCAGGCTCCACTCCATTACACAGCCGAAATCAAACCCAGGAATTTTTGTTCTGCTGCCCAGTCACACCTGATTAGCCCCCACTTTGATGCTGCTCAGAGGAACGCAGTGCACAGAGTGATTTACTAATTATGGGACAAATTCTGCAGACCTCCCTCTCAAAAACTTTCTGTGAAGTCGATGGGATTAATCACCACAGCAGGAGCTCCAGTCACTTGGGCTCCAGACAGAGGATGGCGCTTGAATCAGAGAGACAAGGAGCTTCCTCTGCACCTAGAAATGCATCAGACAGGAGCTTCCTCTGCACCCAAAAATGCATCAGACAGGAGCTTTCTCTGCACCTAGAAATGCATCAGACAGGGGCTTCCTCTGCACCTAGAAATGCATCAGACAGGGGCTTCCTCTGCACCTAGAAATGCATCAAACAGGAGCTTCCTCTGCTCCCAAAAATGCACCAGACAGGAGCTTCCTCTGCATCTAAAAATGCATCAGACAGGGGCTTCCTCTGCATCTAAAAATGCATCAGACAGGAGCTTCATCTGCTCCCAAAAATGCATCAGACAGGGGCTTCATCTGCTCCCAAAAATGCATCAGACAGGGGCTTCATCTCCATCCAAACGTGCATCAGGCAGGAACCTCCTCTGCACCCAAAGCTGCTCCAGCCCTCGCTGTTCTGCCACAGGAGCCCTTGCAGCCCCAGCACACGGAGCCCAATGCACCCCTGCTCTGCTCTCAGACTGGAGAGTTGCTTTCACTACCAATGCTAAAATACAACAGTTGAAGTATTAGGGAGAGAACCCAACTCTGGAGCCTCACATGCGGCCAGCCCTCTTCTAAACTTTCTTTAAAATTTCCAAATAACAGCAGAGATGCCTCCGGCATGCCCGGCATTTGCATTAAACCAACATCATCACCAACATACACTGTTTCCAAACTTACACCGCCCAGGAGCAGGTGAGGCAAACTGTTTGCAGACTGGTTTAAACTTACCACACAGCCCATTCCTTTCCCAGACTGGGGAGGGTGAAGCATGAGAATGCTGTGAATTCCCCAATGTTTATCTTGCTCAACGAGTTTTATTTAACCGCATCATTAGGTCACCCTCAAATTCCCCCGAACAATGAGGGGAAAAACCCGCAGAAAGGGTGTGGCTTCGGGAGCAGAGAGAAGGGGCTTTGTTTCCTTGACGCACAATTCAAAAAATGCACACATTTACCAATCCAAATGAATCCCGATAAAGGCCGAGCCGCGGTGCAGGAAAACTGGAGACTGCAAGGACGCTCTTGGTGCGAGTCAAAAGCTCTTCCCGGAGCTGTTTGCCTTTAAAATCCCCACACCATCACCCAGCTGCACCTTTAGCAACACAGAAGGTTTCTTGTCTAAATGACAGTTTCTCTTACAGCATGTGGGAGAGGGAGGGGAATAGAGGACTCGCTCCCTTCCTTTGCTGCGCTGCTCTGTAATTTATGGATTAGTCTTGCAATTGTTCTACTGCTCCAGCATTTGCCTGCAAAGGAAACCTCTCCTCTGTGCAGCTATTTAGGTTAAAAAGTAACCTCATTAGATTCCCAATGCTTTGAAGACAAATTTCAGTTGCTTCCCCTACTGGAAACCTTGCCAGCTGAACCTTTCTCCTCCCCCTCCTTCCCCCCACCATGTTCTTTCAAAGCAGCCAGGATCCATCCAATACAGACAAAAATCACCCTGTCTAGAGGAGCTGACTGTTGGCGTGTTTTCAAATACCTCTCCCTTGAACAGCAAGCAGGCTACATCTCACTGCATATAATATAAGGAGTATTTCTGATGCAGCAGAACCACCGAGGAGCTGTTTCCCTGTCCTGTGTGCACAGAGGTTTGAGGCCTTTGAATTTGCAAAAACATTTGCAACGAGCTTCTACAATCATTACCCCCCCTAAACCCTTTACTTCCCCTTTTCCTGGCCTCTTTATTATTTATCTAGCCAGATCAAAGGGCCTTTTCATCAGGCTTGTATGCTGCTGAAGTCATTTCAGATCACAAACAATGGTGGACAAACTCTGAAAATAGCTCCTCATAGGGCTAGGAAGGTTCTGAGCAGATTCAAAATCCCTAAAGCTCACACTCTGCTCCCAAATACTGACTGGTTTCTTCATGCTCCCCTCAAAATGTGCAAACACAAATTCACAGAGACCTCTCCATTTACATCCTCCCGTTGCTCCTCTGAATTACCCTTTTAGCTTCAAAATGAGGCCAAAATCATTACACCAGATCCCACCTGGTGTCAGGCAGAGATGAGACGGTGTGGGAACAGGTAAAGTGAAGTTGGGGTTTTGGCCCACCTTAATAAAACTTCATCTTCCCACACGGACATCAGTGTTTGGCTCAAGCCAAATCCAGCTCCTTATCTAGAGGGAACCAGAACAGGCTGAGATTTCAAATGATGCAAGAAAAATGAGCAAAAGCTGAACAAGCAAGCCTGGGATGAGGCACAAAGCATATCCCATTTTCTTCTCCTACACTTCAGTCTACTGAAAATAAATTTCTAAAAACTCTACAGGAAACTCAGAGGTGATTTTTGCTACCTGCACCATTATTGCTTTCATTCACTTTCTCCTTTCCTATGTGATGCAGTTTTAAGAAAAATCTTTTGTCTGGCAGATGTAATTAAAGAACAACTTAAGTCTTGCAATAAGTAACTGCAAGTTTCTACAATGAATCACACCATAACTTTGGCTTTTGTAGCAAAGCTTTTGTGAGGCTCTGGAGCCTCAGCATTGAACTTCCCCATACCATAAAATCAAGTTGGCTTGTTTTGGATCTTTTTTTTTTGTAAAAAAGCATCAGGCCTCTCTAGTCATCTACTGAAGCAGGTAACAGTTCTTCCAGACAGTCAGCAGCTGAACACAACATGTCATCTCACACAATGAAGATGGGGTCTTTGCTGAAGGAAAACCTGCCTCATGAGTGAAGGTGATGGAACTGAGTTTTATACTGTCATTCCCTACATGGCCGTCACAGGGCTTGTTTCAAGGTCTCTCTTACCTGACTGAGCCATACTCAGGGGGATGCTGGTACCTCATCATAGGCCCATCAGATCTTCCCTGCTGGCTCATGCGATGGTCACTATAGAAATGCCCCGAGTCCTGAGGTTTGCAGTTCATAGACGGGGTGGACACGTTTTTGTAAGGGTACTCTGGGGGAGGCCCCCGCTGTTCCATTCCTTTCATGCTGGGCTGGGAAGGGGGCTGCACCGAGTTCTTGTAGAACTCATTGGAGCCAGAATTTTTGTAAGGGTCGCTGGACTGCTGGGGAGAGAGCGGGGACAGCGGGGAGAGCGGCGCGCTCGTGACGGGCGCGTGGGCCTTGACCCCGCTGGTGGCCAGGGACAGCTGCATCAGCCTCTCGCTCAGGGAGCGCACGTGGCCCTGCTTGAGGTCCTTCAGTCCTTCGTCCTGGTGCACCTTCCCCGGGCTCACCCGCTGCACCGTGGGCCGCCCCTCAGTCCTCATCTTCTGGTTGGTGACGCCCGTGACGTAGAAGGCGGCCCCGACGCTGGCGTGCGGCTGGCCCCGGAAATACTGCGACTGCACCTTGGCCTCCTCGTAGGTCGGGAGGTCCTCGCTGTTCTGGAGCCGCGGCGAGAGCTGCTTCTCCATGATGCTGTTGTCCACCTGTATCTCCTGGCCCTGGGGCTCCTGGCGGGCAGCATGAGTCACGAGCTGGTGGTCCTGGGAGCTCAGCCCTTCGTTCTGAGAGGCCGGGCTGCCGGTGCTGCTGAAAGGGGGGGCATTCCCTGTGGCTTGCTGGTGTAAGGCGAGAAGGTTGCGGTTGTCATTTGGGTTCCCGTATCGGAGCTGCTCCTGCAGCAGGCGCTGTAAAACTGTCGTAGCTGCTTGCTCTTCTGAATTCCTCATCTCAAACTGTGGTGCCTTTTGGGTGGAATGTAAAAGCTGCCCTTGACCTAAGGAAAGGAGACACGGTTATTAGCGCCTGAGTGGATTGAGGGAGAGATATTCAGGAGCAACGGCTTGAAATACAGAAAAAAAGCAGGTTAGATTACCAAAGGTTCCCATAACAATGGGGGTCATCAAGGCCCATGGAGACCTAAGAAGGACGTGCATGCCCGGGGGGCAAAGCCTCAGAAAGGTGATGAAAGGTGACTTGAAAGTTTATAGGCAAATCAATCCACTGCAAGCTGTAAGGATGCGTGCCAAATACCTCAGACAGCATCTCGGGCAAAAAGGAGACGTGGAATTCACAGGATGATGGTTAAAAATGCCTGAAACCTATTTGCTTTATACTTGGAGTTACCGACAGTGAAATACACTTCTCATATTTGTAGGCAGACAAGGATCGAAGTGTGAAATCAGCAACTTGTCAGTTTTAAGGGAGAGAAAAAAACAAAAAAGAGGCCCATTGAGATAGCATATGGTTCAAAAGAAGTAAAGAAATCTCTCGGCTCGGATAAAGCAATTAATGAATACCTAGTTAGCCAGCAGGTTTTCAGAGTTATGAAATGCCCAGAGTGAGATCAGCACCTCTTCTCCCTGCTGCAGAAAAGCCCAGGCACGGTGCAAGTGAGGACTCAGGAACTTCCTGCTATACAAAGGCAACCAAATCCTCACACATCTAAATATCCTCAGCGGAATGCATGCAAATGCAAGGGGAGGAAAAAGAGTTGTCTGATCTAAGGAACAGAAAAAGACCTCTGAGTGGCAGGAAAAAACACTGCTTCCCAATGAGAGAAACACAAAGAGCCAATGTCAGGCACATCCTAAGTACAGATTAAGCCAGTGACCAACAGCAATTACATTTTGCTCAGTCTCCCAGTGGAGTCAGGAGTGTGTCATGGAAACTCAGGCCCATTGGCCTTGCCTGAGTTGAAATATCAAAAATTAATGATACCTTTGAGACATGTAACTGAAAGCAGAGCTACTTTTGAGCTAGAACAGCTCAGAATAGAGAGCGAACCTTACTCACTGGCCAAGCTGTGGCTCTGCCCTGACAGCAGAACACGTGGTGTTCTAGCATTTTCTTTTGTCACTTTTTTCTGTATTACATTGTCCCTTAGCAGAAGGTAACTTGCTCCCAACAGTTTGTTCTGTAGCAGAATCAGGGGGCCTGAAGGGTCTGCTTTGTGCTGCATCTCCACAACCTCCCCATTTGCTCCTTCAGACCAGCCAACCCTGCAACACAAGGACTCCCACTGGGCACACAAAAGCCTTCTGCAAATCTTAATGAAGAGAAAGTTAAAATTCACCTCATTCCAGGCTGCCCACCACGGCAGGAATTCAGGCCCTGTTAGCTGACCTGGAATGTGACTGCTTTGAAATGCTGTTTGAAGTGGCACATACCTTTGTCCTTCACTTGGAGTTCCCTGGTAAGGAGGAGCAGTTCTGCCACATGGGGGGACACACTCAGCCTTCCTCCTGCAAACCCAAGATCTCCACTCAGAGATGGCTTCAGGCTCCTCTTCAGCAGGCCAGATCACTTGATACTCTCCTCGCTCCCAAAATAATTCTGAGGAAAGCATTGAAAATATCATTTTAATCAGTAGATGAGACCCTCGAAATAATAAACCTTGGCCCATATTTCAGATTTTCCTTTTGTAGCTTCTTGTTTTCTCCCAGAGCCCAACAATTTTGATCCCTTTAGGATGAATGAACCCCCGTGTCCCCAGCAATCTACTCCAGCTGCTGCTTTAATCATGACCATTTCTGCTCCAAGATTAAATGTTGCCAAGTAATGCTTTGTCCCATCTGTGCCTCCAAGTGAAACAGTGATTAAAACCCGCTAATTCTTTAACTCCATTGTTTTATTTTTTGCTCAGAATGAAAGCTGCAGCACAGATGAGGATGCCCTGTGCTTATGGCTCCTTTGCCAGTGGTGCTGAGTATTTCAAACTGTGTCAGCAGAAATCCTCTGCTGGATGGTGACACAGTGAAATGCTTGATAAACTTCAACACACTGTGCCTCAGAAATGACTGAGAATGATCAGTTTGTGAATATTAGCTTTATTTTACAGACTGGGAAAGTCAGGGGAAGAAAAGGACACTGACAAGAGCTTATGCCAGAAATACATTGCAGAGCACAGCTCTAATTCCCAAAACACTCTTTAATTACGTTACTTTTTTCCTTCAGAATATGAAGCAGTAAAGAAACTTTAACCATTGAGAGGAGAAGCAGGAGAACACAGAACAATGTGTGTTTAGAAGAATGTTACAAGAAGCATGTTACAAGAAGCAGTTACTGAAGGTGTCCTAAAGAAAAAGGCAAGCAATGCAAAAGCTGTGGAACATATTTGTGCACTCAGTGTGTTCATACTTTAAGGAAAGGCAATGAAAACAGAACTAGCAAAACTAAAAATATTCATTGATATGTATAATTTAACTTAATTTCCTGGAATGTTGCAAAAAATAAAGTGAACAGATGTAGTGAAGGAATGCAGACATGGATACTTCTGTCTCTGACTTATTACAGCACAAATCCACACCCAACAAAAACTATCTCAGATCTGCAAGTTAAATACTTGAGGTGTCAACAGCAATTTCAAGGCACATGAACAATATCTAAGGAGAGAACAAGGCAGTGTTGTGTGGTGTGGTACTTCAAGATGGTGGTTGAAAAAAGCAGCTAATGTCAAATTCTTAACTGGTGACTTAGCTCGAGAGGGATATATTGAAAACAGCTGCCAGCAAATATGCAGTAAAGAACCTTTAAACCAGGCATTAAAGATAGCAGATAACCAGAGCAATTTCTAGCCTCTTTTCCCAGTGTTGCACAACAGAAGTTAAGGATTCCTCATCCCCCTCACACCAGGATCATCACTGACTCCTCTTTTTATAATTTTTTTCTAAACCAAGCTGCCCTGAGCAACCCTTTTTATTAGAGTATAAAAACGCTTTTATTATGCAATATGATGCTGCCTTTCCACCCAAAGATTTCTTTTGTCTCAACTGGAAAAATCTAAGGAGGTGGGGGGGGGATTGTTTATTTTTTTAATACAAAGATACAATCCAGCTTGAGATTCTGCCTCTCTGCCTTAAAGATTTTTTTTTTTTCAACAGACAAATCCAATCTGTGCATGTTTAACTCCTTCAAATGCTGCAGGAACCATTTCACACACAGAGCTTCACTCCTCAGCACTACCAGCTCATTCTGCTGAGCTGATGGAGGGAGGGCACAGTTCACACTGAAAACATTTGCTGGAACTGAATACTACTAATTTTAGTGTGGGTGTAAACTAGAAATCAACCTGGAAACCCAAAGCAAAAGGTGGGCTGAGATACAATATGAAGATATTCTGGCCAACAAATCCGCTTTCTTTAAATACCAACTGGTAGCCTATTTTTTCCAGTTTTATCCCATTATTTTTAATTAACAAAGAAAATCTTGTGCAACTAACTTGGGTGGCAGCATTCCTGGAATCTGCTTTCTGAGCAGGCTGGAAACTCCTGGCAGAACCAGTGAGTTAACTTTTCTATTAACAAAACACAAAAATGAACAGTACAATCAGTGCTGAAGCCCATGTGTTATTTATTTGGACACCAAACTCTTATTTTTTGTCAGGCTCTTCCAGCAATTTTGGTTTTCACTGTGCCAAAGATGGAAATTAGTAAGATTCCTAATTTCCACTGGAAAAGTTGTCATGATAGAGCTGGAAGGAAATTAGGAAGGTTCTGTAGATACTTTAAACAGACATATTTGGGGGCTTAACCTACATCTATTAGGATTGATAGGGCTAAAATCAGACTGCCAACAACTCTGCCAAACTGTATGGACTGGATGGTGCACTCTCCATAGCCACAAAGCCTAGAAACACCTTTTCCAGTGGAAAATTCAGGTTTAGATCAAATCTCATCCAAGCAACCATATTGAAATTTCCCAGGCTGAATCAATTTTGCAATTTGCTTCCAAGCATCGCAGCTCTATCATCTTACACCTCATTCTAAACTCTGGTCTGAAATTACTCCTGGTAATTTGAGAGAAAAGCTCTGGAGGAAACATCAGAACCTAGAACTGGTAGAACTAACACAGGAATTGCAAATAATGCTTCACCATGCTGAGATCAAAAATGGGCACAAAATGGGGGTAGTGTAGGTGCTATTTAAGGAAGAAAAGCCTCATGTTTGCAGGGCATTGTGTAAAAACCTCAGTAGCTGAGGCTTCTGACTTAAACATCATGTAATTATGCACAGGAACCTTGCCAGTCCCTTGTGAGGAAGGAAGATTAATGAAGAATTTAAAATGATAATACTGCCAGGCTGTAGGGAACCAAAGCAGCACATTTCTGTACAGCATGCAAATATTTTCCAGCATTATAAAAATAAACAAGCTTAGACAAGTGAGCAACTCACCACTGTTTGATGAGTGGCTCTAATGCTATAGCTCAATTAACCTGCATGGAGCAATAATAAACTCACAAGCAAAGAGAAGCATCTTTCTTTAGCTTGTGAAACGAAGAGGAATGCAAGAGTCCCTGTGAGGACAGCCTGTGCATACTTGCCCAGAATTACTGCTTAGCCAAGGAGCTAATTAGCTTACACATCAGGTGGGATGGGAACAGGTTCACCATCTCGTCAGGGCTGCACTACAGTTAAACACTTTCAGTTTTATTCCTAAGTTTTGTGTCACTCACACCTGAAACAATCCAGTGTCAGACTTCAAACTCCAGCAGCAAATTCTGTAAAGCAATTCTGTGGTTTCTTAAAGGACGTGCTCGAGATACTGCCCATCCTGGCTGGCAGCAGGAGATGGGACGCTACCAGGTAGATGAAGTTTTCTGCTGGTTTTTAGGTGCTGGGCTTTCTTCAGACAGACCTGCACTGTGTAATAGAGGAGTGGGCAGGAAATAGTGTGGAAAGGACCAGCTGTGAGGTCCCTGGGCAATACTCCCATGCTGAGTCACCCCTGGGTAATGGAAACACTCTGCTGCTCCATGGCCCACGCAAACCCCAGCAGGCTGATCCCTGATCCTGCAGAATTCACTCAACCTGTGTCGTTGGAACCATGGCTGTTCTGCACCAAGGCTCACTTTGGAGTGGCTGAGAGCATCAGGGGCTCAGAGGCAAGGTCCCAAATTATTTAATGAATACTGGAGGTTATCACTGAATGCTCTTTGCTTCCTTCCAGTCCTAGCCAAGGAGGAGGAGGAAGAGGAGAAGGGAGAGAATGCACACCAGGCTAGTCCTGGAGAATAAAGGTTCCCAACGTCTGGCGCCAACACCCAGACCTGCAAGGCAGCACTCAGCAAGTCCCAGCGTTGTGAGAGCGCTTTAGCACCTGCTCCTAACCAGGAGGAGGTTCCAGACTCCAACCATAAACACCTCCCCAGCTCCCATTCAACCCTCCCGGCCCTGCCTGCCTCCATCTGCTGCCTGTGGCTCAGGTGATCCCGGAGGGTGGCACCGAGCAGGTGCATGGAGTGCTGCCAGCATTACTCATCTTCATTCCAGAAGGGCAGAGTCACCGGGCAAACAAGAAAAACTTCCTTCTTTTAACGAAAAACAAGAACAATGTCACCCGCAGGGGGGCAAATAAGATGCATACCCATTGTATTAGATCATCTGCTACAGCAATGAAAGGCCAGGAGAACAACCAAAGACTGGTCCCGGTTTTAACAACTCTCCCTGCCAAACTGAGTCCACCTGAGCAAGGATTAGACTGGCCCTAATCCTGCCCCTCAAACACTTGTGTCACTTGCACCAGGCACAGGGAAGCCTGGCAGGCCTGAAGAAAAGGCAGCGAGTTGCTTGGCCTGGCTGGAGATAAATAAATCAAGACATCAACATGGGAAGATCCCCTTTAAATTACATCTCAAAGGAAAAAACTGACAAGACCTTACTCGACCTTTGAATTACTGCTCCCCTCACTAAAAAGTATCAATTTCTTCACAGGGAAGTTCCTATAATCTTCACCAACATAATTTAGGCTTTATATTACAAAGGAAAAAAAGAATAAACACTTACAAAGCCCAGTATAAATAGGAATGTGTAGTGGCTTTTAAGCACTTTGAAAAGAATGCTTTGGGATTTCAAGTTCCTCCCTAAAATCTTAAAAGTGACAGGAGCAGGACGATTTATTCTAAATATACCAGTCTAATAGGAAAACCAGCTGTTTTTATTGACAATATTTCTACATGAAGACATCACACCACTCAATTACTCAAACTGTTATGCAGCACTATCTAACGCTGCTCACACATCTGCACAGTCACAACCCTTTAGGGGAAGGTACTGCCATTTCTGCATAATTAATGAAACACAAATTCCAGCACAGGCAATGGAAGCTCTGCTACCAACTCCAGAAAGGCCAAGATCTCACCTTTTAGACGTCTCCTTGCTAAAACCAGCCCAAGCTCACACAGCTTCAGCCACACCAGGTCTCATTCCAGAGGGCTGCCTCCCAGCACACAGCAAGCAAGATTCATCTGCCTCAATCTTCAGCAATTTCCAGTCATTATCCCTGCAGAACTGGGGAACTGCTGCAAACCCAAGCTGCAGTTTTAATTCAACATCAAGCTTTGTTTTGTGTTTTGAGAATGCTCCACTTCTGGCTGCTGCTGGCACTCAGGCAGCGCCCTGCTTCTGTCGTCAGCAGCCCCTGTCCCACAACTATCCCAACTATGCCTCAGCACCAGTTTCATTGCATTGTGTGGTTTCTCCATTCCTTCCCTGATTTAGTCCAGGCCTCTCCTCGGGGCTCTCAGATAATGAAAACCATGTGAGAGTAAAATGTAATCTTCAAACACGCAAACCAGTTTCATGTGCATTATCAGAGGGGAGCAAAATGTTGACAGTGCATCATTTGTCCCTACAGATAGGATCAGACTCTTTTAATTGCTGCTGAGATTAAAAAAAAAAAAAAAAAGATTGGAATCACCATCTATGTTAAAAATAAAGTCAAAATTCGAAGCTAAAAGCTTAAGCAGTCCTGAAAACAATGGAAATACGATTCTCAAAGAGATATATCCATTTTGTGCCACCTTAAGGTAGTTTTCCTTCATATGTCAGTTGTGACATCCTGAAAATTTATATCATAAGTTGACACAAATAAAAAAACGTAGGTGGAGGAGGATGCAGAGAAGACAACAACCACTATGGCCTAACTTTAGCATGGAATTTTCTGGCTTTTTCTAGCAATACCACAATTTAAACTATTTTAAGCCCCCATATGGAGCTCTTCTTATTTCAGAATGCTGTTTCACAGAATTTAAAGGGACTAACCACAGAATCCAGAAAGCAGGCAGGAATGGCCCCTCCTTTGGTCTCAGGTTTGCTTTTTCTTTCCTTTGGAAAAAGAAACAGCTAAAATACAGGTAAATTGCCACTTATCAGCCAGAGACGCTGTGGCCCAAGGAAGGGCACAAACCCAGTGCAGTACTGGGACAGCCCAACACCACTGAGATCTCAGTGGGTGCCATGGGTTAAAAATATGAATTGAAACCAAAACCCTATAGAAGATCCAGCCCACTGCATTTTTAGACAGCAAGGATGTTATAAAAGTGGTTTTGGTGTTGTTCTTTTATCATAACCACCTGGGCTTTTCATGTGCACCTTGTAAAAAACCTTTAATTACCTATAAGATGATTAATTGAGCCTCACCACCACACTGGGAGGAAGATATTACTCCATTCATTTTAGCACAGTGGTGACTGGCTAAGTCTTGGCCTTCACTGATGTTTTTTGTTGCCACAATTATGTCACTCAGGGAATTGATTTCTTTCAATGCAAGTATTCCAGCAACCACTCTAAAACAGATGCAGTTACAGTAGGAAATAATTGGTTTTAGGTGTATTGCTTAGGAAACCTCGTGTAAACCACACCAGCACGATTTCTGCCTTGCTAACAGAAACTTCATCACTCCTAGGAAGATTTTCTGTAGTAACAGCAAGCACAGATCCTGCCTAAATGGATCAGGGATGTTGGCACTCCAGGACTTGTGCAAGCAGAAGGCAGAGGAACCCTCTGAGAGTCTTCTACAGCTGGAGAAGATACTTCTGCAAAGGATCCTCAGCAGCTGCAGAAAAACAGTTAAAGATTTAGAGCCCTAACGAACAAAATGAACTTCACTGAATGCACAGAAACCAGAGGTATCACACGGCTCCTGGAGCACAGATCCAAGGTGATTAACCTTCCCTGCTCCCCCTGAGAGCTCAGTCAATGCCAGCAGGGCTTGTGCAGGAAATGCACTCAGCTCTCCCCTGCCTGAGGAATGCAGTGCCACAGCCTCTCCAGGCAGGAAAAGCTGCTGTCCTGGCTCTCCCAAGGGAACACATCCTGCAGTTTGCCTCCCCCAGCACCACCCTGGCCCCTGACCTCCATCCCAGCCTTTTGAGACTGCTCCATGGAAGCTCCCTTCCAACATCCAGGGGATGGGGCAGCAGTGTCCCACACACAGTTCCTATTGCCATCCCTGCTCCCCCAAATCAGAAATCCACTGGGCTTTCAGCACATGCTAAATCCACTCTTCCCCCCAGCGGTGCTAAGCTTTTTTTATAACTTTGTCTTTTTTAAAGAAGATCCAAGTGCTCCACACCCAATCCCAACTCCACAAGAGCAAAAGCTGCTCTTTCTCATGTAACTTTGGAGTGCTCTTTCCTGCCTGCTCTCCACAGATCCCTGATCTTACCCAAAGGAAGGGTGGAACAGGCTACATAATGGCTCTCGGTCTCTTCAACCTTCATCATTTACAGTAAAAAGTGTTACAAATTTGTTTTTACCCAACACAAATATCAGCACTCAGCTGTGACGACTCCAGAAAATTCCAGATTACCACCTCCTTGTGCACCTCCACAGGCTATCCCAGGATCCCAGACTGGTTTGGGTTGGAAGGAACATTAAAACCCATCTCGTTCCAACCCCCCAGCACTGGCAGGGATGCCATCTCACACTGGTTTTAAGTTCTGGCTCTCCAAAAATACAGAGGAGGTTTCAGCTTTGTTTCTTTTCAAAAAGACAATGGGAAAACAAGGAAGATATATTTTCCCAAGCCCCACAACAAGACAGGCTAGCCCCAGTATGAAGCAATCAAATTTGTTTCAGCTGAACACAGAACCACCCAAATTAGAACAGCAGGAAAAGTCCACCAAACCCTGATGGGAACAAAGTCACTGAAATGTGGAATTACTTTCTTTGAGGGTTACAGTAAATAATCCCAATATATTAAGTAATTCTTTCAAAAAACAAGTTGTGTAGAGACACAAAACATTTTAAAGAAAATATTACCGTGACACAACTCTCAGACAAGGTCTTACAAATGCTAATTAATTCATTAAGCAAAATCCTAAACTGGCTTAGTTCATAAACATTCATATAAGAGAACTGTTCGACAACATCTTGGTCTACAATTGGACACTGTAAGTGCTTTGCTAATACAAATAAGCCTTTAAAAACCAATTTTATTGGATCAGCAAACTTTTTTGTAATTTACATGAAGTCTGGTTCTATACTGTGACCAATACTGATGAAACTTAGCCCAACCGTGGTTACCAAGGAAAATGACCGAAGACTTCTCCAAACTCCCAAAGAACTTCAAATATTTAGTATTAAAAAAAAAAAAGGTTATTTTAAGCTGAGACACAACCAAACTAGACAAGAGTCATTCTCAGAGAGGACAAGAAAGTAAAAAAGCAGCAAGTCTGAATGGCAGCATTTATCTCTGCAGCCCTTCTGCAGGACCAAGAATGCAGAGTGCCTGCCAGGACCACAGGAGACACTCAGCTATTGGGAACAGGAGGGAGCCCTCACTTCCCCAGGGCCAGCCAAGCCCTGTGGGAGCTGCCCAGGACAAGGAATGACACATCCAACCACCACGAGGGACAGCCACAGCTCCATCCCAGGGAGACTCCAACACACGTTCCTCCTGTGCCTAAGCTGAGCTCCTCACACAAACCTCTCCACTCTACTAAGGCAGGATTTTAAAGCTTTGAGGGGTTTGTTTCCACAAGCCTTTGAATTCTGTTCTCAGGGTTTTGGTTTTTTTTAATTCATATTTCATTTTCTATTCCTATTCACTCCTCATGCACCGAGCTCCTGCTGACATCAAATGCCTGGTTTGCCCTGAATGGCCATTTATACATAAGTAAGTTTTAAATCTATTCTTACTTTAAAAACTACATCCAAGTGTCTATGTAAACACAAATTCCATCAACCACGAAAAACTCCTTTCACTTACAGCCTAGTAGGCAAGTAAGAAAAGATTATATTGCATGTTTAAAAATTGATTGCTCCTAGGAACAACTTCACACTATTTTTCCCCAAAGCTGTTGGATCTTTTTCCTGTCCTGAAGACAACATTTCAAGGCTACTCTGGAGAGCCAGGTAATATGCAAGATTTGGATATTTGTTGACTTTCAGAGTTCTCCATACCGCCCATTACTTTCACATGGACACAGTTCCAGTACCAGATCTGTCCAAAGCATGGACCAAAGGCTTTTGGAAAGGCTGAAGGTATGGCCATGGAGGCTGCAGCACGAAGTTCTTCCTGTGGCCAGCACTGCATTCCAGAGCTGCTTGGGAATACACTCTCCTGCATAAAAGGGTTTAACAACTCCTGCAGCCAAACTGGACTCACAGGGCAGGTAGGTGCCTGCTCTTTCATAAAAGACAATGATTTAAGTCTGCAACATGATGCTGCTGCACATATGGAGCACGTGCAGAGAGCAGATCAGGCAGCAGGGTATGTGGAAGGCTAACCTAGAAAGTACCTACTCATCAGAAAATAAGAAAAGGAGAGAATTCCTAAAAGGAATGAGCTTAGAGAAATGGGTTGTGGCCCAGATTCAACACAATGGACTAAATCACTTTGACAAATCCTCTAGTGCTTCCTGCAAGTGTATAACCCCAGCAACAGGCAGTTTGGAACACTTCCATGAGGAACCAAGTCCTCTCTTGTATTTCAGTGGATAGGAGAAAGAGAACCTGGACCTTATTGCCAATCCCCAAGAATGGCTGTTCTCACACTTTTATAAACACTTGGTCTCCATGGAAGGGGGATACCTAGCAGCAAACATTGGCAACCAAGGACATTCCACTCCCACTATATCGTCCACAATAGCAAGAAGAGGAAAAAATCCATAAGGCTGCTTTGATTAGGAACCCTTTGAGAGAACTTCTTCAAAAGTGAATGTCTGAAAATACCTTGAAATGTGGGAATGTGCAACAACAGCCAGATAGGGGAAAACAGGCATGTTACTTTATTCTGAAAGCATCTACACTTCAGCCCAAAGTGGGAACATCCATTAATCCAAGAATCTTTTGCCAAGAACAAGGTCATCATCTTCTTTTTAATTCACAACAGAACCCAGCACACAACATGTTCTGCACCAAACAGAGAATCTCATAATTTACAGGTGTTTGGAGCCAGGTTTTACTTTAATGCATACTCTGAACTTGTAAGAACTTTATTATGCTGGGTTTTGTCAGAGCTCTGCAACTCTTTAAAAGCCACTAGTAAGAATGAAACAAAAAGTGCACAAGGAGTTCTGCCCCACAAGGGGGGTATAAACAGACAAATTCTTTCACTGCCAGAAGTATTTATACATTAACACACTCTTGGACTGTTGGTAATTCTAAAATTGAAGACCCATTCCTGTGTATACATTAATACAACAATCTAAACCAAGCTCATATTTTACTCCACATTAAGAAAATTAAGCTTTAATGAGCTCAAACTTTCCTTGAGCTGTTTGCTCATTGCAGTGACAGTGAGCCCCAGACATGGAGTAAGGCATCATTGTGCTGAGCCCTAGGAAGAATTAAATGGTGCAAGTTATTCTATCAAAATAACCACCAAAAAAAAAAAAATCACATTACACTCAACTGGAAACAAAAGGAAGGGCTAGAAGTGGGAGAAGCATTTATGCTCTGAGAACTTGGGGGTTGCAAATTCTCGATTTCACTGTCATGGTTAGGAAAATGTGGCAGCAAAGCAGTGCAACCTTATTTCTAAATAAACAAAAAGATTGGTCAGTCTGCTGATGCAAGACAGACTAAAGAGAACAAGAGAACTATTAAATTATCTCCACTTCTGGGATTCTGGCTATTCTTTTGCAAAGTGAATGGCTTATGCTAATCAGGATGCATCTGAAATGCATCATTCAAGCCTTCTTGTGCAAATACAGTTCTTATTTATCCCAAAAGATCCCCACCAGCTGGCAATGTTTGCATACAATGTTAAACCCAACCTCAAGAGCCCATGCATTATGAGTCATTTTACACTTAAAAACATTAGTTCCCTTCAGAGTTCTCCAAGACCGTGTATCCCATGAGAAGAATTTCAGTGGAATTCAGCAATAATACACTATGTTACCAACCAACTTCCTCTAGCACAAAGAAGTTACAAGTTTTCTGTTGTTCTGTGGGTTTGGTTTTTTTCCCTCCTAACAGTGCTTTTCCTCCAGAACATCTTTGGGGAAGGAACAAAAGGATTTGCACCAATCCCTTCTACATGAATCAAATATTTATGCTATACCCTCTTGAAGCACTTTCATCTGGTAACCTATGGAATGTGATCTCCTGACCTCAACACTCAGGCATGTCTAAATCAGCTGCCCTTTGAGCTGTATTAGAGGCCGCAGAGAATTTTTATACATTCGTATCACAGGCATATGAAAACCTTGTGGCCCAGTTGTGGCATTCTCTGCCACAAAGCATTAGTCCAAAATGTGTTCTGGGAAAGAGGAATGCTTTGCTCGTCCCAGGTTTAAGGCACAGTCTGATGTCACGTGTCACCAGAAGCAGGCAGGATGATGAACCACGCTATCAGTACATTAACCAGCCAGCACAATTTAAATTCAAGTGTCATGGCAAATTCCAAGCCCACATCCCACCACATGGCCACTCTGCCCAGTTCCCTTCTGTCTCCAGCCCCCTCCCCAGGACAGCCAGTGCTGCCTGCAAAAAACCTCCAGAATCCAAAAAGGCAAAAGCACTTGTGGGATGAGCAGGCACCCCATTCCCTCCATCTGGAAATCCCACCCTTTCCTCAAGAAAAATAAATCATTCTACGTTGTCTTTCTGGCTCCCAGGAATCTTTGAAGGATGGGGTTATGTTGCAAATAAGTGTCCTGGAAGTAAAAGAGAGGGACACCAGGTGTCGCAGATGAACCTGCAACTTCAACTACGGCACAAATTTTTCCAGGGTCAGCTCGTGACCCTGCTCCCTCGAGGAGCAGTCACTGAGGTAACCCTGGTGAAAGTCTGACCCAGAGATTTAACAGGGTCATGGGCCTGATGGTAGGGTTCATGTTTTCACAGCAGCCCTGAAAAACCGACCTGATGCTGCCCATCGCTCACACGGGAGCAGCACGAGGGCGCAGGGAAAGCTCGAGAACACAGCTCTTGTGTTCTGACGTGGTAGAAAAGGCTCAGTGCCTTGAAACAGTCAAGCAGAAAAATGTGAAACAGGAGCCAAAACCAAGACCCTATCCTCTGCCCCAGGAGGGATCCTGGTCAGTCACTTGCCCCAGTCCCCTCGCAAGGTGCCCCACTGGCTGCTGCACCTCTGCAGAGACTGAGGTGCCCCCAGGTCTCCGAGGGTCCAGCAGCTCACAGCACACTGACTTGCTGCCCCACATATTCTACTTTTTTTTTCCCACACAAATCCCTTCAGGGAAGAGGAAAAAAAAAAAAAACCAAACCTTAAAAAAGAAAGAGGAACAGGGAGCAGGACAGACCAATATGTAGCATTTCCTGTATCATCCACAGGAAAAACCCACGCAGTGGGGAAGAGCTCAATGTCAAGGCTGGTTTCACCACACGAACAGGCAGTTCCTCCTGCTGGGGGATGCTGTGTGATTCCACAGGGAACAATACAATCTTCCCTGACACAAGGAGTCCCACTAGCAGCCACACAAAATTCCACAGGTCCTTCCCTTGCAGAAATGCCCGGTAGCAAAGAAGGAAGGAGGAATGTGGGTACAGAGCTGGGGGAGAAGGAAAATGAGACACGTACAGTGCTATTATCACTTGTAAACCAGGACACACTCAGCACTTGGCCCCTACAGAAAGGAGTATTCTGCAAAATATGTTTCCCTGCACAGAGACTGGGCCTCCATCCAGTTATTATGTGCACATGTCCCTGCTGCGTTTTCAGTCTTTCTTTGGGAAAAAAAAAATCTCAAAACAAAGAAAACATCCCCTCATATTCACTGTGCACAGTGCCAAGCGTGCTCCTGACCATGTTCAATAATCTGTTAAGGCGTGCTAATTATGGGTGCAACACTTTTACACCTTGTGACACAGCAGTAAAGCACTTAATGTAAAACAAATTCCAGTGTGAAACAAGAAATCAGCCGATCGTGGCAGCCCTGTCTGCACGTGTGATACAGAAATGCACATAGATGCTCCTCTGTGCAGCACGACCAGCAAAGACAATCTCCACACGTGGATTACAAGCACAATGACTGCAATTATTTTCTCAAAAGAAAAGAGCACCACAAGAAACGGCTGCTTTCAAACACAGCCTGACACAAACCCACTTCAGCGACTTCCACCGAGTTTTACTCAATCCAATTACACACAAGTACATCACTATTCGTTTTGGAAACTTACTACCACTGGTGAAATAGGTGGATGAGCGTATTTTGTTCTTTTTTTCTTTTGCAAGATGAAAAGCAAACTTTACAGGAGAGAGAAGTGATGGACAAAAGCTGACAGAGAAGAGAGCCAGTCTAACTCCCAGGTTAAGGCTGGAGAAAGAATGCAGAGTCCCTTGCAGCATGAGCACATCTCTTACCTACTGATCTGCTGAAGACAAAAGGGTTTTCTTCTTTTCAGAAACTGGACACTTGTAGCTCGTTGGGTCAGTCACACAAAGCTTCCCTGCTGCCAAAGGTATTCTTTTTCCCCTCGGGTTTTTGTTGTTGTTGTTTGGTTTTTTACCCCAGAGAGTAAAGGGCAGAACAGTGGATTCAGCAGGGGCAAAGGGTGGAATTCGAGATTTAACGGGCTGGAGAACTGCAGAGCTCTCTCCAAAAGATGCTGTATTTCAAGGCGCTTTCATTTGCAAATCCTTCTTCATCCTCAGTGTCAATAAAACTGGAGGAGGGGGAGTAAACTTTTTTTAACCGCAGAAATAAACCGGACTCCACAGTACGGGGAATGTGATACGAACTGGATTTGTGGCTCGACTTTTTCTTTTATTAAAAATAAATATACTTTCAGAACAGGCAATCGAGCTGGAA